>QRFJ01000814.1:367945-400898 GCA_006176705.1 Cocos nucifera | reverse complement strand
TGATTCTAAATCTGCATTGGTTGAAAAAGAGACCCCTGATTCCCTCCTTTTATGTTGTTATAGACAGTTAATTATATCTGGATTGTTTTCTTTTCTTTTGGTAATTTTTTTTCTAAATTTTTTTATGTATTGTCTTGTCCACTAGGTTATTCCTATGGCCGTTTCCTCATCTTTTGGTTCCACGCACAATGCCTTGGCGTGCGCCCTTCTTCCTTGCAGGTTTCTGAGGGGGACAGCCCACCAGCTCTCCAATAGGTGCATGACATGTGGTAAAAGTCAAAGTGAATGGTCACGTTTGCCAGTCAAAGGTAGACTTTTGACCAAAGTCAAAGAACAAAGTTCAATTGATGATCACCAGATTCAAACCCTTGTTTGTGTGACCCAGTTAGGTTCAGTTCTGTATGGTAATGGGATATGTCATGATCTCTATCATCGACATCATCAAAACTCCTTTCGATGGATCAGAACTCTTCTGATTCAAACAGCTAGAATGATTGATCATCTAAATCATTCTAATTGCTCCCAAAATCCACCAGTGACACCTAGCAGTATATGGTGGCAATCCATCAGAGTTGAATGCGAACCTCTTGGTGCAGCTACCTGTGTGATTCAGTTCTTCTATCTTGAGCCCCGATCAGATTAGGGTTTAGGTGAACTCGTCAAACCCTAGTTTCTATCATATGATGTAATCATTCGATTCGAGTCCAATGTGAAAATCTAAATAGAAACTCTTTCTGTTATTTCACTCTGCCATGCCCATGGGCTTCTGGACTTGATTCTCATGGTTATCGTAGGGCTGCTCCTCTACCACCAAGGTAGATAGATTCCATCTTGATGCCATCCAGTTTCTACAATGAACATGCTATAGCCAACATGCACCTCAGGATTCCATATGGCTAGAAGTTCGAGTAATGGTGTAGTCAAACTATAACACCCTCAAGGTGAACTGTCGATGCACCTCAGGTCAAAGAACCAGACACTACTGCAGCATCGAGTCAGTCATTGACGAGAAGGTAGACTCCCTAATGACTACTCGAGGTGGTCACGCTCAGTGCCCTCGTTCTCTAACGAGTATCTGTACTCTCGCTCCGATGTCTCCACACCGTAGACTCAAGACTCATCTACTAAAGAGAAGCAATTATACACCAACCTTTCGGATCAATCACCATCCTCGTGATGATCCTATGGTCGGGAGCAAATTATGAGTTAATAATGATTATTCATGTCTTAAATTTTCAACTCTTGAAAATATGAATTATCATTGTCGTTAACTCAAAGGATGTATCATAGACACGAAATACACATATGTGATAGAAAATAACCCATTTATTGATTTTAGTCAAAATTATAATTTTGCCCCTAGAAGTGTATTACAAATGTCAGCCAATTCTGGCTTCTAGGGCACATATATCTAACATCGACCAAGTCGGCCTCACCTGACGAGCTTCTCTATCTCATCTTGGAGCTAGATGCATTCCTCAATATCATAACCATGGTCATGATAGTAGAGACCGTACTTGTTAGAGTTTTGCTTGTCGGGATGAGACCGCATCTTCTCTGGCCTTGGTAGCTACTCCTTGATCTCCATCAGGACTTGAGTCTTTGGAGCGTTGGGGGGAGCATAGGTATGGAACCTTCTAGGGGAAGAGTTCCACCATGCCCTTTGATCAAGGCTTCTCTAACGACAAGCTCAAGGAGGAGTTCGGGCTCGTGTGCGCTCGAGAGAAGTTCTAGAGCGTGGTCGAGCTTCGCTCGACTTTTCTTCAACTGTAGGCCTGCTTGAATTACCAGCCTGCCATTCTCTTATGGCTTCTCCATCCTTCACCTTGAAGGCCTCTTTTGTTCGGACGTAACCATCAGCCCAGGCCAGCATATCAGCAAAATTGCTAGGGTACTTCTCTAGGGATCATTCTTTTGAAGGCCGCCCTTCAGAGTAGCAGCATTGAAGCAATTAACATAGGCCCAAATGGACTCCCCTTCCTTCTGCTTGATATGGATGAGGGAATCCGAGTCTCATCGGGAACGTCGACTATTGATGAAGTGAGATACGAATTGATGGCCCATCTGGTCAAAAGAGAAGATCGTACCCAATTTTAGTGCCAAGCACCAGTTTCTTACTGTTTCCTTCAGAGTAGATGGGAAAGTTTGGCATAAGATGGCATCTAATGCACCATAGAGCAGCATCATAGTTTGGAAGGCCTTCAAGTGATTGACTAGATCAGTGGTCCCATCATAGCTCTCAAACTATGGGAGCTTTAAGTTTGGTGGGATCAGTTTCTGCATGATTTGATGAGAGAAAGGAGGGTCGATGCAGATATCATTATCAAGAGCATGGCAGAGTTTTTCAATCCATCAGTTCATTTCTTGCAGCTTTCAATCCAGGAGATCTTCGCAATCATGGATCTCCGAAGTTTTCTAACTGAACGGGGGTAGAGTCCCTCCAGGGATAGAGTCATAATCAGAGCAGGGGCTCCCAACCCTTTGCCTCTCTTTCTTGAAGGTGATCGGCCAACTTGCCCAAGTCGATCATCCCTAGATTAGGTCCTGGGGTTCCAAAGAAGCCTGCTTCGGTCGAGCTAACATCGGAGGTTGCTGCTGCTGCATGGCTTGCACTACTTTAGTGAGGCTCCTAACCTACTAAACCAGTAGATTAAATTACTTTGCATCCACCATTGCCATCGGTGGAACTGGAGATGTCGAGGATGAGATGGGGTCAGGCAAAATTGGATGAGATCTAGCTGCAGAGGCGGTCGATCACTGGATGGAAGCCTTTCAAGGAGGCATCCTTGTGAGATCGATTGGGGAAGAGGAACCCCGAGGGAAGGGAGAGAGATATTTGCTGAGCACTCCTTTAAGAACAATAGCACCTCAAGAGATGGAGGTTCCTTCCTCTAGCGCCAATCCTGTTGGTGCGAAATCTAGTTGTTGTCAAAATCAAGGCTGGAGTCAGAGAAGATGAGGTCGCTGCCGATGATCTGCAAAATAAGTCTCATCTATAGTCGAGGATGGTGGCTTCGACAAGACCCTCCAATGATCAAGTCAGCTCTTTCGGCCAATAGAAATGGAGTGCTTAGAGAGATTTTAGTAGAGTTTTAAGAAGGAAAGGAGAGCTTAAAGCCTAAAGAAGAATGCATATCTAGAGGATCTCTTATATAGGCAAAGCCTGTAACAAACTGGTAGTGACGGTCATAACCATCTGGTAGTGGGCCATTCAGGGCCATGTGGAGTTTGTTATGGAGGGTGGTGTCTATTGTCATGATGTGCCAGTCCGTTGGGATTTAATAGTTGAAGTCGGAGGAGGTAGGTGCCGGTGGCGAAGAGCTTCAAGTTTTATCAACTTCAGAAGAGTTCGGACTTCTTCAGGGTTGTCTGTGTGTAAGTAGGTTCATGCTGTACAGATTGCTGGATCCGCATAGTCATGGAGGCTTTTCTAGGCATTTGCATGGAGTTCAATCAAAAGGGGTTCGAAAGTCCGTTGGAGAAATTCTAAAGAAAGTCTACTGGAGGAATCTGAAAGGAGGTCTGTAAGATGGATTTGGAAGAAGTTCGACTGACGAAAAAGTTCGGTTGAAGATGAACTCCAGAAGGAGTCTAGCTGGTGGGAGAGTCCAGCTGAAGGAGAAGTTCGAAAGACTTGCAATCGGAAAGGTTGGCTGCCTAGGATGGAGGAATGCTGAAAGGAGCCTACCTGGGATGGAGAAGTTCGGAAGAAGTCTGACTGGTGGAGGAGTCCGACTAAAGAAGAAGTTCGAAAGACTTGTGATTGAAAAGGTCGGCTACCTAGGGTGGAGGAGTGCCGAAAGGAGTCTTCCTGGGATGGAGAAGTCTGGCTGAAGAAGAAATTCAAAAGACTTGCGATCGAGAAGGTCGGCTACCTAGGATGGAGGAGTCCGACCACTCCCGCTATTCAAGCTTATCTGGGCGAGGTCCGGAGGGATCTTGCAAATTCGATCGAGATTTAATCTTGTCATCGCTACCAGATGAAATCATTAAATAATTAGATATCCGATCGAACTTTGGTAGGAACGGATTCACCCCTAATAGAAGATAACTTCTAGTTCTAGCATTAGGGATTATGAAACTTGTATTGGAGTTTCATTCCATTGTTCTTAGTGATTATCATTTTTATTCTAGTTTCTTATTGAATATCATTTCTGTAGGCCTTTTGGCTAAAAATAATTATAAAATTTTAATAAAAAAGAATTTTGTAATGTCATTTTGAATGGTGTTATAATCTTTTGTGGACTTTTGAGTAATGATATCTATAAAATATCATAACCTGTTAATATAATCTACTCCATAGGCAAGCATCCTAGACTAGATAATATGTCTGATATCTACTTATGGCACTATAGATTAAGTCACATCAATAAGAATAAAATAAATAGATTAACTCAAGAGAAAATTCTCAAGGTTAATTATTGTGAATCACTTTCAACTTGGAAGTCTTGTCTTGTTGGAAAAATGACCAAGTCATCTTTTACTGAAAAAGGTTAAAGAGCCACTGAGCTCTTTGGTCTAGTACGTAGTGATATATTTGGATCCATAAGCATAAGTGCTAGAGGTGGATATTTCTACTTCATCACTTTCATAGATGACTTATCCAGATATGGATATATCTATCTGATGAAACATAAGTCAGATTCATTTAAATTTTTCAAATGATTCCAATGTAAAGTAGAAAAATAAATAGGAAAGAGTATAAGAACTTTTCGATCTGAACAAGGAGGTGAATACATTTTTGGTGAGTTTCTTACATATTTAGGAGAGAATGAGATTCTCTCCCAATGAACTTCTCCAGGGATGCCATAGCATAATAGTGTATCTGAAAAGAGAAATCAGACTCTGTTAGATATAGTTTGATCCATGATAAATTTTGCCATCTTGCCGATATCCTTCTGGGGATATGCACTCAAATCAACTTGCTATCTTCTAAATAGAATTTTGAGTAAGTTTGTGGATAAAATCTCATATGAGATATGGATAGGGCATAAACCAGTGCTCTCACACCTTAGGGTCTGGGGGTGCCCAACTTACATCAAATGTTTAATGATAGATAAACTTGGACCAAGGTCTAACAAGTGCACATTCATAGGGTACCTAAAAGAAACCAAAAGATATTACTTCTACTATACTAATGACCAAAAGATGCTTGTCAGCCTTAAGATAAATCTTTTTAGAAAAGAAGTTTCTTGGTGAAGGAACTATTGCCTTTAGGACTGAATTTAAGGAAGTTCAATAGATAGAAAAATCAACACAGTTAGCAAAACCAAAATTAGATTTGATTAGATCAAACCTAGAGCCCAGTGTAACTATATCATTAAGGCGATCCGATAGAGTACTGCATCAGTCAGACAGATATTATAGTTTCTTGGTCTAGGATGGTGATCCTATCGAACTCGATGAGAATGATGAGGATCTAATCACCTACATGAATGCGATGTAGAGACCTAATTTTGAGAAAGAGCTTGAGATCATGAAATTCAAGATGGAGTCCATGAAAGTCAATGATGTGTGGACATTGGTTAGCCCACCTGAAGGGGTTAAATGCATTAGGTGTAAATGGATCTTCAAAAGAAAAAGGCACACAGATTGGAAGGTGGAGAGCTATAAGGCCTACCTGGTTGTTAAGGAATATTGTCAACGTTATGGTATTGACTATGATGAGATGTTCTCTCCTATGGCAATACTCAAATTCATTTGAATTATGCTTGCGATAGCTGCCTATCTGAACTATGAGATTTGGTAGATGGATGTGAAAATAGCTTTCTTAAATGAGAGCTGACTAAAGATATGTATATGATACAACCTGAAGGATTCATATCCACAGACGAGTCCAAGGTGTGCAAGCTTCAAAGATCCATTTATGGATTGAAGTAGGCATCTCGAAGTTAGAACATGCATTTTGATAAGGTGATCAAAACGTATGATTTCGTTAAAAATGGAGAAGAGCTCTACATTTATAATTAGGAGAATGGTCCAGCAGTTGTATTTCTTATCCTATATGTGGATGACATTCTCTTAATCGAAAATGATGTCCCTACACTGCAAGGAATAAAAGTATAGTTGTCATCTCATTTCTTTATGAAGGACTTGGGTGAAGCATCCTACATCCTAGGAATGAAGATCTATATAGATAGATCAAAGAGGATGCTTGGATTATCCCAATCTACGTATATAGATACTGTGCTGAAGAGGTTCAACATGAAAAATTTTAAAAAAGGCTATCTTCCAATAGGCCATGGAATTACTCTCTTTAAAAAAGATTGTTCGACAACTCCTAAAGAGAGAAAGCGAATGAGTAGAATCCTATATATTTCAACAGTGGGATCTATTATGTACGCCATGATATGTACAAGATCAAATGTGGCATACTCACTAGGAGTAGTGAGTGGATACCAATATGATCCAGGGGAGAACCACTGGAAGGTGGTCAAAACTATCCTTAAGTATTTAAGAAATACTAAGGTTCAGTGGCTGATCTATGGTGAGTCGGATCTAAAACTTATGGAGTTTACAGACTCCTTTCAATCTAATAATGATGATAGCAAGAGCATGTCGGGTTATGTCTTTATCCTGAATAGCGAAGCTATTTGCTAGAAGAGTTTCAAGCAACATACTATGCCAGACTTAGTATGCGAGGTGGAGTACATCATAGCATCAGATGCTACAAAGGAAGTTATGTTGCTGAGAAAATTCTTCATCGAGCTCGAAATAGCACCCTTCCTGAATAGTCCGATCATGCTTTATTGTGACAACACTGGAGCAATTGCTTAGGTGAAGGAACCAAAGGCACACCAGTGGATGAAGCATATATTATATCACTACTACTTAATCCAAAAGATCATGGATCGAGGTGATGTCAACCTTTAGAGGATTGATGGAAAGGAGAACCTAGCCAACCCCCTCACTAAAGCCTTGGTAGTAAAGGAGTTCAACAACCACAAGTCGAAGATGGGTATTAGATACTATACCGAATGGGTTTATGATAAGTGGGAGTTGTTGAAAATTATATCCCAAAGTCAATCATCTACTTGTTGATGATTGTGCTATTTTATAAATATAAATAATTTATTAATAAATAAAATATTTATTTTGGTATTTTTCATTATAAGTCTACATCTTCTAATGAACTCCTATGTTGTGATGAAATCCTTAGGACTCTTTAGATTCGATAAAGAGAGGATTTATCGATTAGTCCTTAAAACTATTCACAATCAAATGATATTTGTTAAATAGGATGATAATGTTTATCGAGTGTAGATCGTTGTGTGCCATATAGGTTAGTTGTCCTCTTAACCAAGGAGTGTGTAGACACTAGTATGGCATACAGATGAGACATAGGGGCACATCATCACTAAACGTGATCAACTTCAGAGCATTCTGCTGTCAACAATTGCTCTGATGGGATATAAGTGTCACTTGGACCTGAGATCTTCATGGTGCCTTGCAAGCAACTCACTATGCTTTAGTGTCGGACTACCTAAATTTTTAATTCAATGATAGAAGGTTTCTAGGCATAATCAAGTATTTGTGAAGTTAATGAGTGATCAAGATGGAATTGACCACTCCAAAGAGTTTGGAGATAATGCATCGCTGTATTTGAATTTAGCAAAACCTTGGCTAAGGTAATCCATGAAATACATTTGATATTTTAAAATACAATATGGATAACTTATTTGGGATTGATAGTTAGACCCTGAGTCATCCTATGAGCATTTATGGTCAAGGGGATAAATTATATGAAAACCATATCTACATGGATTCTAAGAATGTTGTTTTATGCATTCGACCTATCCAGCCACCAAGTACCATTACTAGATGGTTATTTTGATTGGTACAAAAATTTATTCATGTACTACTGGCATAGGTTTGAACCTATGAGATCATACACATTAGAGATCTCGATGTGATTGGATGGTTGATCAATGATTAAGAATCATTTTAGGGTTGAACATTCAATATGATTAATGTTTGACCTAGTGCAAGTGTTGCAGGATGATTAATTAGCAATCATATTGCTAATTAGCTCAATTTAATTGATCAATTAGGCTAAGATCAAGTCTAATTGAATGTAAATCAATTAGATTTGGTTTGGACTTGATTGGATCAAGTTCAGTTGGTTTATTGGATAAGCCAATATTTGTAAGGGAGAATAATTCCCAATTGAACAAGGCCTTAAGCGCACCTAATTTTTAAATTAATTAAAAAATTTAATTAAAATTTAATTTAATTTAATTTAATTTAATTTCTAATTGGGTTAGGAATACTAGTTATTAAGGTTGCATCAAGATCTATTTTAATTGGGCTAAAGATTTGGTTTGACTAGTCAAAACATGAAGTCCTAATTAGACTAGGACTCCTCCCTTGCACCACTTTTTCTTTCTCCATGCCTTTTTCATGAATTTTTTCATAGAAAATCTGATTTCTAAAAAGCTTCCATGCCTATCCTTGCCGCCATATTCCTCTTAGATGGTTTGTGATTTTGGATTTGATCAAAACTATGAAGTAGTGATGATCTAGACTCTATTTGATAGAGTTTGGACAAATCCAAATCTCTTATCCATTATGATGTCAATTAATCTAATTTTTTTCTAAAATTTTTGTGGGAGGAAGAGGATTTAATTGTGCACCAAATAGCTAGAATCCATGCCAAAAAAATTTGAGGAGGTACCCAAGAGTTGGGCACCCCAGTCTTTATTCTATTTGGACTCTTTATCTAGGTATTTGACCTCGATAGGGACTCTTCTCTAACTCTCTATTTAAAGAAAGTTAAATCATTAAATTTTATGAGGTTTTAGATCTAAGAGAGAGGGATTTGGTGTGGAAACCTTGGGCATATCAGAGTTGAGGGTGTGGGATTTTGTAAAGGTACAAATTATTATGCCTAAGTGAGAGGAAAGGGCCTAGAGAAGAAGGGTTTTCTCTAGGGTTTTTATTTTAGATTTTCTTCTATAAATTTTTGAGAGATGAACATGAGAAGAAGGCTTCTTCCAGATCCTCTTGTGATCCTTAAAGAGTTTAAGTCAAGTGAAGAAGGAGATTCGGCATTAACCATCGATGAAGGATCAGCACAATGCTAGCACACTATGCTGATTTCTAAATTGCTGGACTTCGGATCATAATCAGGGCTTCGTGTGGACCTCTCATAGAGGCCAGATACTTGTGTAGCTCAAAGCAACATCCTCAGCTTCAGATTAGAGAGTGGATATCCAAATCTGTAGTAAAGGTAATGAGATATGATTTCAATTATAGACTAGATCAGATCTAGTTTTCTTGTTTAATGTTGATATGATCAACATCATGGCTTTGTATTTTATTTAATTTTTAGATTTGTATACATGCTTTAATCATATCATTAGATCCTAGATCTAGGGTTTATTTGCATATTTCATAGATTAATTAGATTAATCTATAACTTCTGCTATTCTGATTTTGAAAATTTTTTTAAAATAGATGCTAGAAATCCTTGGTTTTTCCTTCAACTATGACCACTATGAGTCCAGGGGCTAAGTTTATATCTGCCAAAGGTTTAACTACTCTCATAGCAAATTGAAAAAATAACTTTCTAACACCTAAGACCTTAAAATGGGATGAAACAGTCTTGCCTGAAAAATGAATTCTAGAACAAGCTATTGAGCCCAAGAATTTGATAAAGACCTAGGTAGAAAAAATAATAGAATTATCGGATGGAATTGTAAAGATATTCTTCTCAAGTAGTAGAAGAATTATGTTAGATAGAAGATTCTCTACTTCGGACATCCCAACTTCAATCCAAGAACCTCCTAAAATCTCTAAAGTGGCCTATGCTACATATGAACCTTCTAGTTATAATCTAGAATTAGATGTCAGAAAATCAAAAAGTTCCAACTTGAAAGAAAAATTATGTGAAAAGATTTCTATGGAGCACAAAATAGGGATAGAAGAGAATGGTTCTTTGATACCTATAAACCAGACCAAAGAGACTTTATCATGGATGTCTGGAAGAAACAAAATGAGTACCAAAGAAAGAACAATCCCTTTCTTTGAATGGTATGATAATCATTATACCCAAGGCCTTGAAGATGTAAGACCCAATCTTCAGGTTGCCACACTCAAAATAATTTGAAAAAATTAAAAAACTACTAGAGGGCCAGAGATTCAATCTATACATCCTCTTTTCGAACCTATTTAGGTAGATAAAGGAATACAAGTTGCTCCTCTGAAAAAATTTAATCAAGAACTCCATGAAATTCCTGGAGTAGAATATTTAGAACAACTTGTGGAGCAATAAAATTATACAAATATTGCCCTCAACACCATGGGAAAGCAAACTGAAAGAATTGAAAATCTTCTCTTAGAATAGAAGTAAGAAATTAAAGAGAAACCTAAAAAGGTAATTAGGAGATTGTCCTAAATTAAACAAGTTAAAATACCACAAAATAATGAGGCATCCTTTTCTAATTCCTTTAAATCTACTCCTCCGATGTTTAGTTCCCATGAGCTAGCCTCTGGTGTAAAATTAGGACCATCCTTTCTAGAAAAATTCATGACCCAACTCACCAATAAAATGACTTCCCTTAAGTTCAAGAATACAATAAACCATTTGTTCGAAGAGGTTTCTAATGAATCTAAATTCTATGGAGAACCACCTTTCTCCAAGAATGAAGAAGGCTATTCATCAGAAAAATCTGATAAAGAAATATCAATAAAATATGAAGATTCTAATGAAGTAGTTAATAATATCCCAGAAAGACCTAAGGATATAGATGGGATTAACAAGATCTCTAAATCTTTAGTGCTAGCCTCGAGGATTAAAAACTATTATTCTAGATCTACTTATGCAGATTTGTAGTTTGAGGAAACCGCTGATGCTACAATCGCAATCCAATTTAATGAAAGAAGCCTTATCGAATGGAATATTGATGGACTTTCAAGATACCAAATTATAGTTATGTGTCATCAGATGATGATGTACTCTAATGCCTATAAAGTCTATGAAAATTTTAAGCAGATTGTTATGATGATCACTTTAGGTTTCTCCGGACAATTGAGAGGATGGTGGGACAATTACCTTAATGATTATAAGAAACAAAAAATTCATCATTCTATTAAAAGAGATCCTGAGGGTAATTACTATCCTAATTGTCCTTCTAATGCTATAATGACCCTAGTTTTAAATGTCATCTATCACTTTATAGGTGACTATGTTGATATTTATGAAAAGATTAGGGAACAACTTATAAATCTTAGATATAAAATAATGTCTGAATTTAGATGGTAAAATGATACTTTCCTTTCGAAGCTTTACCAACTTCTAGACCCAAACCAAGAGTTTGGGAAAGAAAAATATATTTCAAGTTTACCACCCTTATTTGCTAAAAAGGTAAGAACCCGATTAAGGCAAGAAGGTGATGGTACTATAAATTATCATCAATTAGATATGGCAAAAATAACCCAAAAAATCCAACTAGTGGGATCTAAACTTTGCAATGATTTAAAAATTAGAATCAATTGAAGAAATAAAGATTGCTTGGAAAGAAAGAACTAGGTGATTTCTGTCAATAGTTTGGATTTCAGCTAGAAAAATCTTATCGGAAGAGACGAAAACCATCTAAAGAAGATAAGAAAAAATATTTTAGAAGAAAAACTCAAAAGAATCCGAAAATAAGGATGATATATGGAAGATCTGATCCTAAACCTGACAAGGATAGAAGGAAATCTAAAATATTAACAAAATCTGAACCCTCCCCTTTGTTACAAATGTAATAAAGAGGGACATTATGCAAGCAAATGTTATTCTAAGAATATCAAAAGAAAAATCCAGGAGATATCCGAAGAGAAAATTTTAAAAGAGATTAGAGAAAAACTCAACGATCTTATTAGTAGTCTAAACCTAGACTCAGAGGAATAATTAGAAGATACTGATGAATATTGTTTGTGTTGTGACAATGACCATACTAATTCAAGTTTGAATGAAATTCTAGTATTGTCTAATGAAGAATAATTTATTTTGAATATGATCAATTCTCTATGCCCAGAGGAATGAGAAGTCCAACTTTCGAAGTTCTTTGTCTTAATAAAAGGACAAAGGATTAAACCAACTTTTCAAAAACCTAAAAAATTTTATAATCTTGATGAGGTGTTTTGAAGACATAGAGATGCCAAGTAGAAAAGCAAAAAAGCCAATCTTGAGGATTTGCTTAGGGTGCAAGCCCTAATTAATTTTGAAATTGTCTCTTTAAAATAAAAAGTACAATATTTAGAAGATAGTTCTATTGAGATAGACTAAGGTGAAGATTTACAACAAATCTTAGAACCTTTAGATCAATCTAGAGGAAAAATCCTTATGATTGAAAATGAAGAAAATACTTCGAAAGATTTCATAGGATCCATGAAGAGATACATTAAACAAAAATGGTTCTCTGAAATTCTATTCAAATTTAAAGGATAATATAAGTTCAAACATACAGCTTTTATAGACTCCGGTGCTAATGTAAATTATATCAGAGAAGGATTAGTCCCATCTAGATACTTTAAAAAATTGACACATAAGATTCAAACCACTAATAGAGAAATCTTAAGGTTAATCATAAAATCCCTAAGGTCCATGTATGCATAGGAAAAACCTATGTATCAACCTCACTCCTAATAGTTAGAAATCTTAGACAAAGAGTTATATTTGAAAACTCCTTATTAACTCTAATTAAATCTTTCACCATCACTCACGATGGAATTACTACCCAAGTGAATGGTCAAAAGGTAATGCTTAAGTTCTGAACTTGGCTTTGATACCACTTACTAGTTAGGAGACCGATACCAAGGCTTTGTTGGACAAAGATCTAATATCAATTTGGAGATAGGGTCAGTATCTCGCTCGCTTAGATATCAATCTAATCTAGAGAGCTAGAAAATATACATTTACGCCTGCTTAAACCGGTAATTAGGAGATTGCCCCAAATTAAACAAGTTAAAACACTACAAAATAATGAGGCATCCTCCTCTAATTTCTTTAAATCTACTCCTTCTATGTTTAATTCCTATGAGCTAGACTCTGGCGTAAAACTAGGACCATCCTTTATAGAGAAATTCATCACCTAGCTCACCAATAAAATGACCTCCCTTAAGCTCAAGGATATAATAAACTATTTGTCCAAAGAGCTTTCTGATGAATCTAAATCCTATGGAGAACCAACCTTCTCCAAGGATGAAAAAGGCTATTCATCAGAGAAATTTGAAATGAAAATATCAATAAAATCTAAATATTTTGATGAAGTAGTTAATAATATCCCAAAAAATCCTAAGGATATTGATGAGATTAACAAGACCTCTAAACCTTTAATGCTAGCCTCTAAGATTAAAAAGTATTATCTTAGGCCTACTTATGTGAATTTGTAGTTTGAGGAAACCTCTAATACTACAATAGCTGTCCAATTTGATAGAAGAAGCCTTGTCGATTAAAATATTGATGGACTTTCAAAATACCAAATTATAGTAATGTGTCAATAGATGATGGTGTACTCTAATGCCTGTAAAGTCCATGGAAATTCTAAGAAGCAGATTGTCATGATGATCACTTCAGGTTTCTTAGGATAATGGATGGTGGAACAATTACCTCAATGATTATCAGAAACAAGAAATTCTTAATTCTATTAAAAGAGATTCTGAAGGTAATTACTATCCTAATCATCCTTCTAAGGCTTTAATGACCCCAGTCTTAAATATCAGCTATCACTTCATAGGTGACTATGTTAATATTTATGAAAAGATTAATTAGGGAACAACTTTTAAATCTCAGATGTAAAATAATGTCTAAATTTAGATGGTATAAAGATACCTTCCTTTCTAAGTTTTACCAACTTTCAGAGCCAAACTAGGAGTTTTGGAAAGAAAAATATATTTCAAATTTACCACCCTTATTTGCTGAAAAGGTAAGAACCCGCTTAATGCAAGAAGGTGATGGTACTATAAATTATAATCAATTAGATATGAAAAAAATATCAAGTGAGATCCAAACTTTGCAATGATTTAAAAATTAGAGATCAATCGAAGAAACAGAGATTGCTTAGAAAGAAAGAACCAGGTGATTTTTGTCAATAGTTTGGATTTCAACTTAAAAAATGTTATCAGAGGAGATGAAAATTATCTTAAGAAGATAAGAAAAAATATTTTAGAAGCAAAACTTAGAAGAATCATAAAACAAGGATGACATCTGAAAGATCTAATCCTAAACCAAACAAGGATAGAAGGAAATCCAAAAGATTAGCAAAATTCGAACTTCCCATTTACAAATGTAATAAAGAGGGACATTATACAAGCAAATGTTATTCTAAGGATATCAAAAGGAAAATCTAGGAGATGTCCGAAGAGAAAAATTTGGAAGAGATTAGAGAAAAACTCAACGATCTTATTAGTAGTCTAAACCAAGACTCAGAGGAAGAATTAGATGATACTGATGAATATTGTTCGTGTTGTGATAATGATTATACTAATTCAAGTTCGAACAAAATTCAAGTATTGTCTAATGAAGAATAATTTATTTTGGATATGATTGATTCTCTAAGCCCAGAGGAACGGAAAGTCCAACTTCCAAAGTTCTTTGTCTTTATAAAAGGACAAAGGATTAAACTAACTTTTCAAAAATTTGAAAAATTTTATAATCTTGATGAGGTATTTCGAAGACTTAAAGATATCAAGCAGAAAGGCAAAAAAGCCAATCTTGAAGTTTTGCTTAGGAAATAAGCCTTAACTAAATCTAAAATTATTTCTTTAAAACAAAGAGTACAATATTTAGAAGATAGTTCTATTGAGATAGACCAAGGTCAAGATTTACAATAGATCTTAGAACCGTTAGATCAATCTAAAAGAAAAACCCTTATGATTGAAATCAAAGAAAATACTTCAAAAGATTTCATAGGATCTATGGAAAGATACATTAAACAAAAATGGTTCTATGAAATTCTATTTAAATTAAAAGGAGAATATAAGTTCAAACATGCAACTCTTGTAGACTCCAGTGCCAATGTATCAGAAAAGGATTAGTTCCATCTAAATACTTTGAAAAATTGACATATAAAATTCAAACCACTAATGGAGGAAATCTTAAGGTTCATCATAAAATCCTTGAGATCCAGGTATGTATAGAAAAAACTTATATATCAACCTCACTCCTGACAGTTAGAAATCTTAGACAAGAAGTTATATTAGGAAACCTTTTTTTAACTTTGATTAAACCTTTCACTATCACTCAGGATGAAATTACTACCCATATGAATGGTCAAAAGATAATGCTTAAATTCTATTCTGAACTAGAAGAACAATTTCTTAATTAACTAAAACAAGTTGATAAGAAAATAAATAAATTATCTTTTAAAAATCCTAAGATTAGAATAAAAAAACTCTCTAAACTAGATAAAAATATAAAATTAACTTTCCAAATAAATAATTTGTATTCTACTTATGATTTAAAGATAAGTCCTTTATATTTACCAAAGATTCTCTCTTCTTTTCAGTCCTGCATATCTCTTTAAAGGTGCTTTCAGAGCAAAAAAGTTCATTACAGAGAAGTTCTTATACAAGGACACCCAAGTCTGTATCTTGGCTCTAGAGAATCCCCATTAAGAGCTCCAGAAGGAACATTTCAAAATAATATGACAATAAAGTTATATGAAATAACTTTCTCAAGAAATTATCTGACTTCATTTCTTTAACAAGAATTCGACATATGGAGGAATTCGATCCCTAGAGGATCGATCACTTGAAGAAAATGGCAAATCTTTAAACTCCAAAATCTTTTAGACTTTATTCCCAACTCCTAAATAACCTATTTGTCCATATATTTACAAAATAGAAGAGATCCTCTTTCCCTTAGAAATACATGACCTAAACTCTAAATCCAAATAACCATCAAAATATTTTCCAAAAGAATTCCATATTTCTAAAATAGGAATAAAAACTCAAACCTATTATGAACAAATTCTCTTGCAAACTAAAAGTATAAATACTCAACATAATTATCATGGACATGGAGAATACTCCTTCTCCAAGATATTTATTTTGTAGGTACATTCACTAGAAGATTGGGATCCACATTTCAATCCTAATATCACTAAAATAGTTAAATTAGGAAATCAAAGAAATGAAGAATTCAACTATTGGGATTATCAGGATGCATGGACTAATATTCTCTACATTTAAAATCCTCAATTCAAGCACTCCTAGTTCATCAAGTTCAAATATCCCAGCCCTTCTTTACCCATATGGTTTTATCAAAAGTAGTGGCTAAAATTTGAAAATATTCCCCAACTGCTTTCCAATGAAATAAGAAAAGAAGCATTAAAGAGATCTTCCAATTTTGAAGAATTCAATCATATGAGATTATGCAATGAAATTGGTCTGCCATGGATACTTAAATGGAAATTTGAGATTAAGATAGACCAATTCCCACTATTTTTCATAAGAAAGATCTATGTCAAGAAATGGAATATATTTGATGAAAATCCTATTCTACAAGGATATAAGTTAGAAAAGGCTCTGGTTCCCTACAAAAACTCAGTATACTTCCTTATAGATCCCAGGAAGAGCCTTCAAAAAAATTAAGAAATACTCCAAGAAAATTATGAAGACCTCACTAGAGCAATGGAAAAAGCTTCACCAATGTTTCAGCAGATATATGAAAAATTCAATTATTCTAAAGAAACTAAAAGACAAAATCAACCAAGACCTTCTATATCATCAGCATCTTCAAGAGAATCTCCTGACAAGAGAGAAGACACAAACATATAATCATTGGGAAATAAAGATCTGACAATTTATCATTTTGAAACTTGAAGAAAGCTTATCTTCGACACATTAATAAGAGAGAGAGAGAGAGAGAGAGAGAGAGAAGGAAGAAAGAAAAAGAAAAAGAAAAAGAAATATTTTTCTTATTAACCCTCTACCAAACAAATGGTAAAAAACTTATCTTTGCTGGTAGATCTTACTCTTAAAAAGGAGGTAATGATCAAAAACTTCTAAAGATCTAGCAGCCACAAAATCAAGTTGAGAAGGCAAGATTTAAGCTAAGAAGGCAAGATTTTGATACCAAAGATGCTAAACTAGCAAGAAGCAACACAAAGCAGAAGATGCCTCTAACAAAAGCAAAAGAAGATGAAAGACATCTACAAAAAAGATTCCTCACAAAAGCAAGTAAAGATGTCGACAGTAGCCAGACAAGATGTTTACAGCAAGAGACCAATACCAAGGCTTAGTTGGACAAAGTTCTAATATCAACCTGGAGATAGGGTTAGTATCTCGCTCGTTTAGATACCGATCTCATCCAGAGAGCTAGAGAATATATGTTTATGCCCACTTAAACCATACACCTGATAGCTCAAGCCCAGGATGGTCAAGATAATGTCTAGATTTTTTAATTTTTTATTAGATAAAAACAAACAGATAAGAGGACAGATATATAAGACAAGTGTAAAAGACAAAGTTGGTTTGCTACACACTAATCATAAACAAAATATAAATAAGAAAAGACAAAGAAGATAAGGTTAGGTAAGAGAAGATAATGATAAGAAAAGATAAAAGAGAAGAGATAAGGTTAGATAGCTTTAGATAAAAGTAATAAAGATAACAATAGATAATAAAGAGCTATATTGGATTTTAAGATAGCTCATGCACAATTGGAGGATTTTTCTTTCATGCTACAATAATAGCTAGAGTACTGCTACAGTAACAACCTTAGCTTTTTACCGTGGTTGCTATAGTGACTGTTATAGTAGGTTTTCTACAGTAACCATCACAATATTGAATGCTGATTCATATTTTAGATTGATAGAATCTAGGGTTTTGGATTCTTAAAATGCAGAATAAAAGGATGATGCATCAAATAAAAGAATAGAATGAAAGGAATATAAAAGAAAATTACTTCTTTGAAAGGAAACAAACTTACATAGTCTGTTTATAAGGGATTGATATTTTACAGCACACTAGTACACACTCTCACACTTACGTACAAAGTAGTAGAGATGAAGGATGGAGTGGAAGGTGGAAGATAGAGGATGGAAGATTGAAGATGGAAGATGGAGGATAGAAAATAGGAGATAGAAGAGAGTAGAAGAGAATAGACTAGAAGTCTAATTCTCTCCCTTGGCTAGACTCTCACTTAAAGTCTCTTTCTTAGTTGATGAGTTGCTCTCTTAGTCAATGCCTTCAATGGAAGCCCTTCCTCCCCTTTTATAGATGAGAAAGGGGCTAGCGGACTTCATTTGGGTTGAAGTCCATGGATTTCAAATGGAGTGAATTCTATGGATTTCAAATAGTTTGGAGTTCGGGATCCTATCTTGGATTTTGGCTCCTTGTAGATGTCTTATCTACATTTTATGGAATCTTACTGTAGATGTCTCATCCAGCTACTGCAGACATCTTTTCTTGCTTTTGTAAAGAATCTTCCTATAGATGTCATTTATCTCCTTTTGCTTTTGTCAGAGGTGTCTTCTGCGTTGTGGAACATCTTGCTGTTTTAACAATTTTGGTATCAAAATCTTGCCTTCTTAGCTTGACTTTGTGGCTAGTGGGTCTTCAGAAATTTTTGATTATTACTCTCTTTTTAAGGTAAGATCTAATTGCAAAGAAAAGTTTTCTACCATTTATTTGGTAGAGAGTTAGTAAAAAAACTTTTTCTTTTCTTTTTTCTTTTTCTCTCTTTTTTTTTAATGTGTCGAAGATAAGCTTTCTTCGAGTTTCCGAATGATTTACTTCAAGATCTTTTAAGAGGGTTAGGGCATCAACAAACATAGGGATGTCTTTGTAATGTTCGGGAATATCTTCAATCCTTTTGCATATCCAAAGATTCTTTCTTTGTTATAGCCGAGTATTACTGATTGAAGTGGGATGCTTCTTTTTAGTAGTTCTCCTTTTATTTGTTGAGGACAGTTTTGTAGATTCAGCAATATGTCCTATGTTCCTTCTTTTTCAAATAGAGTGATAGGCAGACTTGCTGTTATTCTTCCATTTGTCCAACACTTTTGACTTTTTAGGACCTTGGCCATCCAGTAGACTTCAAGATAATTAGTAATCAATGTATTCTTTTATATCAAATCCTTCTATTATAAGGTCAATGTCTTTCTTTGACCTCACACTTGAAGTGAAGATGTTGTCATTTTCTTGAAGTAAAGTGTTATTATAGATTTGGAAGTGGTAGATGACTTTTCCAATTTCTTTTTCTTTAGTCCCACTGTAGCTTATAATCTTTTGCTGTCTTCCATATCTATTAGCTTAGAATAAAATGGTGGAGACTACATTTGGAAATATATTAATAGGATGAGTACAATCAACTATAACTGATCTAACAAGTCCTTTATAGAGAGCTCTTATTTTTGATTTAGTGTAATTTCTATTGATATTGGGTGTTGAAAGTTTCAACCAGTAGCACCATTCAATTACAATGTAGTTGCAAAGTTCTCTGAGTAAACTTCTGACTTCATAAGGTTGGGTTATCTTATGAAGTATGATATCTTGAAGTTCTGGTATTAGAACTTCTTTGGCCTTTTTTCAATAATCAAGCCTTTTTAACTTGATCGTTGTTGGTGTCTCTACTAAATCACAAGTTTTGTAGAGAGTGACTTGTTTAGGAGTAGTTTGATGTGATGATTCTCCAACAAGTTTCACTTGATCTTTAAAGATGAACTTTAAAGAACTCTGGTTCTTATCTTTAGGTTTTGAATCCCTATTAAGAAAGAAAGATAATGGACTTAGTGCTCTGGATAGCCATTTCTTCCTGGACTGGACAGTCTTCTGAATTTTCTTCTAATTTGATCTCCTATCAAAAGATAATGAATTTAGTTTTTTAGATAACATACCATCTTTATAGAGTTTATTTACCTCATAAAGAGAAAGATCTTGAAGTCCAGAGGTGAGATCTTCTTTACTCTATTTGGAACAGCTAGGATTATCTATTGGAGATGTTTCTAGTAATTGATACAGGTGATAGAGAGTAAACCAATCAAGAGAGATATTTATTGGGTGTCTCTTGGTAGCTTGAATATTTTTTTTTATTTGTTTAAGAGTATTTTCTTTTTGGATCATATATTTTGCTAGAGCTTCAAAGATTTTGTAATGATTTTTCTCCTAGTTCAAAACATGAAATTCCCAAGTCCTTTTGATTAGGAAAGAGCTTTCTAAGGAAAGACTCGAATCAAAAGAGGAAGGATATTTTTGTTTAGTGCGGAACAAAATATTTTTATTAAATATATAAGAACATGGAATTAATTTTGACCTTAGATCCATACTTAGAGTTTTGTTAAATAAGCTAGTTGGCGATAATATTTTCTCATCTTTCAAGTAGAATTTTTAAATATTATAGTTATATAGAGATTTTGTCGAGAAAATATTGTAGTAAGATCTTTATAAAGATTTGCAATAAGACCAAGATATTCCAAGAATGTTTGAAATTGTTCTTTACTTAAATAATCCTTGGCTATAATTAAAACCTGGTCTATATGAAGAATTTGATCTATTTCAATCAAAATATTTACTTGAAGTGGCTTTATTTTTCTTTCAAGTTTGATGAGTTTATTTCTAATTATTTTCCTGAAAAAGAATTATAGATACTTTCAATGTTGTTTATAAATCACATATATTATAGAAAAGTGAGAATAAGTTAAAAAGATTTAAATTAGCTCATAGCTTAGTAATCAACACCATTTGGAGCAGCAACGAGCCCCTTTAATTTTTCTTATTATCTTTTGCCTCAAATTTTTCCTTCTTCTTCTAGATTTGGGCAGATATTTTCTTAGTTTGGAAATATTGGTTGTTTTAAGGGATATTTCATATACAGAGTTTTCTTTATACTCAACAGCTTGTTTTAACTGATTGAGGAAAGATTCTTCTAGTTCAGAATAGAATTTAAGCATTACCTTTTGACCATTTATACGGGTAGTAATTCCATCCTGAGTGATAGTGGAAAGTTTAATCAAAGTTAAAAAGGGGTTTCCTAATATAACTTCTTGTCTAAAATTTCTAACCATCTGGAGTGAGGTTGATATATAGGTTTTTCCTATATATACCCAAACCTCAGGGATTTTATGGTTAACCTTAAGATTTCCTTCATTAGCAGTTTGAATCTTATGTGTCGATTTTTCAAAGTATCTAGATGGGACTAATCGTTCTTTGATATAATTTACATCGACACCAAAGTGTATAAGAGCTGTATATTTAAATTTATATTCTCTTTTTAATTTAAATAAAATTTTATAGAATTATTTTTGTTTAATGTATCTTTCCATAGATCATATGAAATCTTTCGAAGTGTTTTTTTCATTTTCAATCATAAGGGTTTTTCCTCTAGATTGATCTAAAGGTTTTAAGATATGTTGTAAATCTTGGTCTTGGTCTATCTCAATAGAACTATCTTCTAAATATTATACTCTTTGTTTTAAAGAGATAATTTTAGATTTAATTAGGGCTTGCTTCCTAAGCAAATTCTTAAGATTGGCTTTTTTGCCTTTCTGCTTGGTATCTCTAGGTCTTCGAAATACCTCATCAAGATTATAAAATTCTTAAGATTTTTGAAGCATTGATTTAATCCTTTATCCTTTGATTAAGGCAAAGAACTTTGGAAGTTGGACTTCTCATTCCTTTGGGCTTAGAGAATCAATCATATCCATAATAAATTGATCTTCATTAGACAATATTGGAATTTCATCCAAACTTGAATTAGTATGATCATTCTTACAACATGAACAATATTCATCAATATCATCTAATTCTTCCTCTGAGTCTAGGTTTAGACTACTAATAAGTGAAGGAAAAATCCTAATTTCCACCATAGGATCGTGCAGATTTGAGATGATTTTTTTAAAAAAAATTTAAATAATTTAATCTAATCTAAGAGTTCTTAGATCTGACCATGATGATCTGATATTAAAAATTAAAATAAAAATTAAATCAGATTTAATATCATATCTTGTTTGGATAATCTGATTATCCTATGATAATCCTGACATTTCCTGAGATTCTGGAAGGAGCCATGCATGCACCTGGCCTCTACCAATATTCACTCGAGAAGGATCTAGATGTCTTCTCCTCATAAATCTTTTCTCCAAAGATCAGATCTGAAAGTCCTTCAAAAAATTTCTGAAGGCAGCGTATCCATCTCATGAATACCATCGCATAGATGCTGAACTCTTTATAAATTTGATTGGATCTTCTTCTTAGATTTATGCCTAACCTTTTAGGCATGTAGAAGAGAGGGAGAGAGAGGATAGAGGGGGTGTGGGATATATGGAACGACAGCCTTTGGGTATGAAAAATATTTCTACATAAAGAGCCTTGGTGCAAGGGTTCTTATACAAAAATATAGCACCAAGTTAGAGACCCTCTTTGACCAAAATCCTCATTTTTTCAACTATTGGGATGCCTGAACTTGATCTCCATGAAAATCTCCAGATCCCATCTGATTTTGAAACCAAAAATCAATCTAAAAGGTGGCAGCATGAGTAGATAAGGAAGAGTCCACTGCACCTAGGACTCTTCCCTCAAGAGTTTGATCCAAATCAAACTCTATCATAACTTAGTCTAGATACCTCCAAAAATTATGAAATTTGATACTACCAATGTATAATTCATGCTCTATCACATATCCAAAAATCAAATCAAAATGAGTTATAAAAAATTTTTTAAAAGTATCTAATCAGGTGATCCTCAATTCTCTCAAACAGGTCAACTTTTGACCCTAGTCCAATTTGACTATTAATGAATTTAATTTCTACAATTAATCTAACCTAGACTTATTCTAGTCAGATGAAAATACATTCATTCAAAATACAAGAATAGTCAAATCAAATTTGACTTGGTTGTAATTAGAAAGATTTTAGAAGGAGAAAGTCAGGCTCAATCGTGTGCTAGCATGATTACCTTGAACCTGATTGGATCTAATCCAAATCAATCAAATTGGGTTAGCTCAATTGATGACATTTAGACGAAACTTTTATTTGTGTGATCCAGTTAGGTTCAATTCTGCATGATAATGAGATATGTCATGATCTCCATCATCGACATCATCTAAACACCTTTTGATGGACCAAAACTTTTTTGATTCATACAATTAGAATGATTGATCATCAAAATCATTCTAATTGCTTCCAAAATCCACTAGTGACACCTAGTAGTATATGGTGGCAACCCATCGAACTAAAAGTGAACCTCTCAATATAGTTACCTGTGTGATTAGGTTCTTCTATCTTGAGCTCCGACAGGATTAGGGTTAAGGTGAATTCATCAAACCCAATGTCCGTCATATGAATTAATCATTCGATTCAAGTCCAATATAAAATTCTAATAGAAACTCTTTCTATCATCTTCATTCTGCCATGGCCATGGGTTTAAGGACCTAATCTCATGATTATCATTGGGCCACTCGTCATCTACCGAGGTAGATAGATCTTCTTATTGGTGCAATCCAATTCCTACAATGAACAAGCTATAGCCAACATACACCTCAAGATTTCGAATGACTTGAAGATCGAGTTATGGTGTAGTCAAACTATAACACCCTCAAAATGAACTATCGATGCACCTCAGGTCAAAGAACCATACACACCACTACAGCATCGAGTCAATCATCGATAAGAAGGTAGACTTCCTTATGATTACTCGAGGTGGTCACCCTCAGTGCCCTCATTCTCTAACAAGTATCTGTACTCTCACTCTAGTGTCTCCACACCATAGACTCAAGACACGTCTATCCTAAGAAATCGATTATATACCAATCTTTCGAATTGATCACCATCCTTATGATGATCCTACGATCGAGAGCATTTTATGAGTTAATTATGAAAATTCATGTCTTAAATTTTTAACTTTTGAAAATATGAATTGTCATTACCATTAACTCAAAGGATGTATCATAGACACTTTTACATATACACTATGATAGAAAAATAACCCATTTATTAATTTATAGTTAAAATTATAAAATTGCCCTTAGAAGTGTATTACAAGTGATAGCCAATCCGGCTTCTAGGGCACACATCTAGCAAACTCTCACTTGATTTAAAGCTAATTGGCTATAAATCTAAGTCACATCTTCTTAAGATGGGCTTCGATCTTCTACTGGCTCAATGACTTTGTCAGCGGGTCGACCGCATTATCTACAGTGTCGCCTCTCTTGACCTCAACATATTCCTTCTTGAGGTAATCATGGATGAGATTATGTCGACCTCGGCTCCTTAGCTAGGGCTATGGTGCCATTATTGTGGAACGACATCTGATGGCATCACTTCGACCTCTATGGTGAACTTCTAGTATCAGAATGCCTTCTTTGCAGCTTCTGACACAGCGATGTACTCTACTTCCATGGTGGTATCTACTATCACCATCTGCTTGAAACTTTTCTAGTTGACAGCACCACCATTATAAATAAACAGACTTCTAAATATTGACTTTCGATCATCTATATCGAACATAAAATCCAAGTCTGTATACCCCTAGACCTGGAGTTTTCCATTACCAAAGACTAGAAATATATCCTTAGTCCTTCTCAAGTACGTAAGGACATATTTCATAGAAGTCCAATGCTCTTCATCTAGATTTGATTGATACCTGCTCGTGACACTCACAACATGGACAATATCAGGTTGTGCACATAGCATGGCATACATGAGGCTTCCTATTGCTGAAGCATAAGAAATCTTGCTCATCCGTTCAATCTCCTCAAGTGTGTTGGGACACATCTTTTTGGAGAGATGAATACCATGTCTGAAGGGCACGAATCCCCTTTTGGAGTTTTCCATGCTAAATCTCTTTAGCACCTCCTCTATGTACATCTTCTATGAGATACCCAGCATCCTATTTGGTCTATATTTAAAGACCTTAATTTTCAGAATAAAAGATGCCTCTCCTAGGTCTTTCATGGAGAGTTCTTTAAACAACCACATTTTAACCATAATCAACATGAAAATATCATTCCCAATTAGGAGGATGTCATCCACGTACAATACGAGAAAGACAACAGCGCTCCCACTGATCTTTTTGAAAATACAGGGCTCCTTCTTATTCTTGATGAATCCAAACAATTTGATCACATCATTGAAATGAGCATTCCAGCTTTGAGATGGTTGCTTAAGTCCATATATGGACCTTTGCAGCTTGCAGACCTTGTGATCAGTATCACTGGATGTGAAATCTAATGGTTGTTCCATATAAATATTTTCCTCAAGATATCCATTTAAGAATATCATTTTTACATTCATTTACCAAATTTTATAATCAAAATAGGCTATAACAGCAAGCAATATAAGGATGGATTTGAGCATAGCTACTGGTGAAAAGGTATCCTGATAGTCAATGCCTTCGTGCTGACTATACCCTTTCGCTACGAGCCTTGCTTTGAATGTCTCTACATTCTCATTAGCACCTATCTCTCTCTTGAAGATCCATTTACACCCAATAAGTACTATACCTTCAGTGGATCTACCAAGGTCCAGACTTGGTTCGAGTGCATTGAGTCAATCTCTGACTTTATTATCTCTAACCATTTTTTGGAGTCAATATCTGATATCATCTTATCATAGGTTTTGGGATCATCACCATGAATCTCCTTTCCTATGAGGTACATTTTTTCTACATTTTCTAAAATAGTATCTAAGTACCTTTTAGGGGGATGGAAAATTCTTTCTGATCTATGAGGTGGACGAGGTAGTGATTGGACTGGCTCAATCTGATTAGGTTCCATAGGTTCCTTGGCTCGTGGCTCTTGGGAGACTTTCTCCTCGAGCCTAATCTATCTTCCGATGCCACCATCTTGAATAAACTATTTTTCAAAAAAGATGGCATATCGACTCACAATCATATTATGATCTTTTGGAAGATAGAAATAATATCCTAATGACTCTTTAGGATATTCAATAAATCAAGCTCTAAAGGATCTAGACTCTAATTTATCCTCCTATTGTCTCTTGACATGGGTCGGACAATCCTAAATTCTGAGATGACTCAGACTTGATTTCTTACCATGACATATCTCATACGGTATGGTAGGAACGATTTTAGATGGAACCTTATTCAGTAGATATATAGCGGTCAACAGACTATGTTTCCAAAGAAACTCAGAAAGATCTGTGAAGCTTATCATGGATCGAACCATATCTAATAGAGTCTAGTTTCTCCATTCTGAAATCTCGTTGAGTTGAGGCATTCCAGGTGGAGTCCATTGAGAGACTATGCCATTATCCTTAAGATAGTCTAGGAACTCCTGACTAAGGTATTCACCTTCTTGATCTGATCGAAGAATCTTAATGGATTTTTCTATTTATCTTTCTACTTCAAGTTTGAATTTCTTGAACTTTTCAAAAGCTTCAAACTTGTGTCGCATCAAATATACATACCCATATTAAGATAAATCATCGATAAAGGCGATGAAGTAGATATAATTATTTTTAGCTGGCACATCAAATGGGCCGCATACATCAGTATGTACTAGGACAAGTAGGTTTATGGCTCTTTCCCCATGTCCCACAAAAGGGAGCTTGGTTATTTTGCCATGAAGACATGATTCAGAAATCGGATATGACTCAAAAGTCAATGGACTCAACAGCCCAAATTTCTTCAATTTGTTAACCTTGTCTTCAACTATATGACCTAGCCTAAGGTGCCAAAGATACCTATCATTTAGACTATCCCTAGGTTGCTTTGATCCTATGGCATTCATGTTTTGCTTGATATTAAAAATAGAAACATCAATATATAACTGATAGAGGCCATTTATAAGAAAACTACTTGCAATTTTATTTCTTTCATAAAAAATATTACAATGATCCTTAAGAAAACTAATTACATAGCCTTCCTATGCTAAACATGAAATAAAAATCAAATTTCAGCTTGCTACAGGCACATAAAAATAGTTCTTAAGTACTAAATCTAATCCTGATGGTAATCATAGAGGGTAGGATCCCATGGCTATAACAGCAACTCTTGCATCATTTTCAATCCATAGGATCTTCTCACCATCCCTCAGTCTCCTGCTATCCTCAAGATCCTGCATAAAAATGCACAAATGAGCACTAGAATCAAAATAAAGCACCCAACTGGATGCAGAAGAAATCATAAGATTAGCTTCTATGACGAGCATACCTCCAAAAGGACCTGCCTCCTTCTTGTTCTTCAGGCTGGCCAGGTAAAGAGGGCAGTTTTGCTTACAATGCTTGTCAGTGTTGCAATAAAAATATTTTTCTTTGTCAGTGGTCTTCTTCTTTGGCTCTGCCTTCTTTTTCCTCCCACCATCCATCTTCTACTTCTTCACAAACTTCTTCTTTCCAAAAGACTTTCTCTTGAAAGAAATCTACTCCACAGCAAGTATTGAGCCTTTAGAACATTTTATAGAAAGCTCAGTAGTAACCAGCATATTCATGAGCTCAGCCAAGGTATTCCGAAGTTTATGCATATGGTAGTTCATGATGAAATGCCCATATGCATCAGTCAAGGACTGCAGAATTATGTCAGTCTATAGATCCTAATCTAACTTGACACTGAGCTTCTCAAGCTCTTCTAAGTCCTTGATCATCATCAAATAATGATCTTGGATCAACTGCCCATCATGCATTTGAGCCTTAAACAATCTTTTAGTGACTTGATATTTGGCTGTGCGACTCTATTCACCAAACAACTCTTGTAAGTAAGCCAACATTTGATGGCTAGTCTTAATATTTTCATTTTAGCACTGGAGCTCATCAGACATCGAGCCTAATATATAATACCTGACTTTGTTATCTTCATTCATCCACTTCTCGAGAGATGCTCTCTAATCAACGGATGGATGGACTGGTAAGGTGGGAGGATCCTATTCTAATACATGAGTCAACTTCTTAGAACCCAAAATAATTTTGAAGTTCTGGAGCCAATCCTTGTAGTTGAATCCGGTCAATCTATGGGTGTCCAAGAAACGGGCTAGTGGGTTGGATGCAGATATTTTCTTGTAGAAAGTCAAAGTTTTTAGTTAGATTTTGTAATTAGAATTAACCAATTTATTTAAAAATTTTATTTTTAAACAAATTAGGCTCCTATTATTTACTCAAATTTCTACATTTTCTTGGTAGAGATGCAAAAATCTATATGATTATTGATTTCTAGTGGGTGGTGTGGTCCCACCAACAGACTCACCACCTCACCTAACAGTTATTAGTGATGGGTCAACCGATGAGTGGACAACTCTTATCCAATGATTCTCCAATCATGGTGCACCCTAAATTAATCTCTAATTCATGAATCTCACCATGTCCAAAATTTGATCCACTCCTTAGTTAAGTCAGACCCACCAATTGCACAGATTGAATTCTTGATTGGGTCCCTCACCGTATCCAAAATATTGAGCCTAATCCATCCTTCAACCCATAGAATCTAATGCCTAATAGATATGATTGCATCTTTTCGATGCAACTGAACTACTGTATCCAATCGAGAACAATCAACCCTAAGAAGGTCCTGCACATCTACAATAGTGGAAAACCTTAGACTTAATACTTTCTTAGGAAGATTTAATTTAGGTCTCTTTAAACTTGACTTGACTTAGTCATAATAATTATGACTAACCTAGTGGCATGGGTTGGCTCGAATTGTTAGCCACATCAAATCAGAACTAGATCGACACAAATGGGCAGGTAAGTGAGACCGGTGGAAGGAATATGCCATTAACTCGACAAGAATGCATTCAAGTCAAGTAGCTTCCAATTAAAAATCAGTCGATCATATCTATCAGACTTACCTTAGACACCAAATTATCGAATTAGAATTAATTAGATTAGCCTATAATCCAAGCTCGAACCGCGGAGCCAAATTAGGTCTTGAATTGATGAAATCACATCTCGATGTGATTCGATCTTGACCCAGACTCCTATTAGGCTGATCAAATCTAAGCTCTCTTTAATCTCACCTAACTAACTCTTGATTTAATTTGATCAACAGCTAGACCTAATTGAGCTATCCAAGCTCGAACCTAATTTTTTGAATATATCTTAGATCTAAAAATTCATAATTTTTAGATCTAATTAATTTCATAATCTTAATTCTTAATTAAGTTTTGGATTCATGAACAAAATATGTAATAAAAATCCTAGAATTTCAGGATCTAGGGTTTTGTAGAAAAATAAGTTCTGATTTCTAATTAAGGACGAATGCGTAGCATCCCTACACGCCACAAGAATACCCCATCAAATGAAAGGAGAGGGCCTTTAAATCTTACTTTATTTTTATGACCGGATAGCCATGGAGAACTTCTTAATCAAAAATATAATTTTTTTTACTATAAAACTAGTTAGATCATATATCATATATAAAAAGAACTAATTAATACATGTCTTGCATACATCTCATGTATCATTAATATGTATACTTTCAGATCTAAAACATCACATATTAAATCTAAAAAATAAAATTTTAAATTTGATCATATCAAAAATAGAACTATTCTAGACATCTTATAGAACTATTCTATGACTAGTCTAAGCATGCATCTTTCATATCTTATATGAATAAATCAAAAATTAAAAAATTTATTTTTTATTTTTAGATCTGATTACAATAAATATAATATTAAAAAATAAAAATTAAATAGATCTAAAATTATATTTAATCAAAATAAATACATGATCATACTAGACTACACATAGAACTATTCTATACCTAGTCTAGTCATGCATCTTATACATATTAGATCTAAAATATTTAATTTTTTATTTTTTAAATTTTAGATCTAATCACATCTAATGTGACATCTAAAATTTTTTAATATTAGATTATAAATAAAAATAAAATTAGATCTAAGATAGATCTGAAGAACTGCTAATGCAACTATGATACCAGTTGAAGGAAAAACCTTTTTTTCCTCCATAGGATCGTGCAGATCTGATCAGATCTGAGATGAATTTTTCTAAAAATTTTTAAATAATATAATCTAATATAAGAGTTCTTAGATTTAATCATGATGATTTAATATTAAAAATTAAAATAAAAATTAAATTAGATTTAATATCATACCTTGTTTGGATAATCTGATTATCTTGCGATGATCTTGATGTTTCCTGAGGTTTTGGAAGGAGCCACACATGCGCCTGGCCTCTATCAATATCCACTCAAGAAGGATCTATACTTTTTCTTCTGATAAATCTTTTCTCCAAAGATCAAATCTGAATCTAACCTGAAAGTCCTTTAAAAAATTTCTGAAGGCAATATTTCTGTCTCACAAACACCATCGCATAGATGCTGAACTCTTCACAAATTTGATTGGATCTTCTTCTCAAATTTGTGCCTAACCTTTTAGGCATGTAGAAGAGAGGGAGAGAGAGGATAGAGAGGATGTGGGATATCTAGAATGGTAGCCTTTGGATATAAAAAATATTTCTACGTAAAGAGCCTTGGCGCAAGGGTTCTTATACAAAAGCATAAAGCCAAGTTAGAGTCCCTCTTTGACCAAAATCCCCATTTTTTCGATCATTAAGACTCCTAGACTTGATCTCCATGAAAATTCTTAGATCTCATCTAATTTTGATGCCAAAAATCAATCTAGAAGGTAGCAGCATAAGTAGATAAGGAAGAGTCTACTGCGCCTAAGACTCTTCCCTCAAGAGTTTGATCCAAATCAAACCCTATCATAACTCAGTCTAGATACCTCCAAAAATTATAAAATTTGGTACACCCAATGTATAATTCATATTCTATCACATACCAAAAACTAGATCAAAATAACCTCTAAAAAATATTCTAGAAGCATCTAATCAGGTGACCCTCAATCCTCTCAAATAAGTCAACTTTTGACCCTAGTCCAATTTTACTATGAATGGATTTAATTTCTATAATTAATCTAACCTAGACTTATTTTAGTTAGATGAAAATAAACCCATTCAAAATATAGAAATCAGTCAAATCAAATTTGACTTGGTTGCAATGAATCAGAAAGATTTTAGAAGGAGAAAGTCAGGCTCAATCATGTGCGAGCACGATTACCTTGAACCTGATTAGATCTAATCCAAATCAATCAAACTGAGTTAGCTTAATTGATGACATCTAGATCCAAATTCTTATTTGTGTGATCCAATTAGATTCAATTCTATATGGTAATGAGATATGTCGCGATCTCCATCATTGACATCATTGAAATACCTTTCGATGGACCAAAACTTTTCTGATTCATATAATTAGAATGATTGATCATCAAAATTATTCTAATTGCTCCCAAAATCCACTAGTGACACCTAGCAGTATATGGTGGCAATCCATCAGAACTAAAAGCAAATCTCTCGGTGTAGTTACTTGTGTAATTGGGTTCTTCTATCTTGAGCCCCAACAGGATTAGGATTAAGGTGAACTTGTCAAACCTAATGTTTGTCATATGAATTAATCATTGGATTCGAGTCCAATGTAAAATCCTAATAGAAATTCTTTCTATCATCTTCATTCTGCCATGGCCATGGGCTTAAGAACTCAATCTCATGATTATCATAGGGCTACTCCTCATCTACTGAGGTAGATAGATCCTCTTATTAGTGCAATCCAATTCCTACAATGAACATGCTATAGCCAACATACATCTTAGGATTTTGAATGGCTAGAAGATCGAGTTATGGTGTAGTCAAACTATAACATCCTTAAGGTAAACTATCGATGCACCTCAGATCAAAGAACCATACACACCACTGTAGCATCGAGTCAATCATCGATGAGAAGGTAGACTTTCTTATGACTACTCGAGGTGGTCACGCTCAGTGCCCTCATTTTCTAACAAGTATCTGTACTCTTGCTTCAGTGTCTCCACATCATAAACTTAAGATACATCTATCCTAAGAAAGTGATCATACATCAATCTTTTGGATCGATCACCATCCTCGTGATGATCCTACAGTCGGAAGTATTTTATGAGTTAATTATAAAAATTCATGTCTTAAATTTTTAACTCTTGAAAATATGAATTATTATTATCATTAACTCAAAGGATGTATCACAGACACTTTTAAATACACACTATGATAGAAAATAATCTATTTATTAATTTATAGTCAAAATTATAAAATTATCCTTAGAAGTATATTATAAGTAATAGCCAATCTAGCTTCTAGGGCACGCATCTAACAATAAGATCATTGAGTTTTTCTCTAATCTCTTCTAAATTTTTCTCTTTGGATATCTCTTGGATTTTCCTTCTGATATCCTTAGAATAACATTTGCTTGCATAGTGATCCTCCTTTTTACATTTATAACAAACAGGAGGTTTAGATTTTGTTAATCTTTTGGATTTCCTTCTACTTTTGTTAGGTTTAGGATCAGATCTTCCAAATGTCATCCTTATTTTAGAATTCTTCTGAGTTTTCTTCCAAAATATTTTCTTTTATCTTCTTTAGATAGTTTTCGTCTCTTCTAATAAGATTTTTCTAGTTGATTACTAGCTGGAAGATCGATACCAAGGCTTTATTGGATAAAACTCTAATATTAATCTAGGGATAGGGTCAGCATCTCACCCACTTAGATATCGATCTCATCCAAAAAGCTAGAGGATATATGTTTATGCCCTGTTAAATCATATACCTGATAGCTCAAGCCCAAGATGGTTAGGATAATGTTCAAATTTTTTAATTTTTTAATAGATAAAACAAACACATAAGAAGACAACTATATAATTAAGAACATATAGGACATGAAATAGAAACAAACAAACAAAGTTAGTTACACATAAATCATAAATAAAGTGATAAAGAAGAAAAGACAAAGAAGATAAGGTTAGGTAAGAGAAGATAAAGTTAAGAAAGAAAAAAAGAGAAAGTAAAATCCTCAACCTTTTACCATGGCTGCTACAGTAACCACTACAATAGGTTTTCTACAGTAACCGTCACGGCACTAAATGCTGATCCATATTTCAGATTGATGGAATCCATGATTTTGGATTCTTAGTATATAGAATGCAAGGATAATGCAAAAAAGAATAAAATAAAACAAACATAAAATA
>QRFJ01000814.1:281561-366945 GCA_006176705.1 Cocos nucifera | reverse complement strand
AGCATAAAAATTATTCTAAAATACTAAAATTTTATTATCAAATAAAATTTATTATAATATTTTTTAAAAAGTTAAAATACATCAAAAGTTTTCTAAATCTACATCATCGTCATCGTCATCAAAGCTAGAGTCGGAGTCGGAGCCAGAGCTGGAGTTTGGAGCCGGAGTCGAAGCTAGAGTCGGAGCAAGAGCTGGAGCTGAAATATGGGCTAACATATCCTCGAAACCCGTAACTCCAAAATATGCACTGAGCGTCGACATCATGTCTCTCACGATGAACTTTAGATGAGATGTGCACTCCTCAGCCCGATCTACCCACGTCACAGCATGATCTGCCCGTGCCAACGCCTCTTTAAGCTCCTCCTGACTGATGACACCGAAAGTCTATGAGAAGACACTCGCCTTAGACCAATAGCTCATCGGTGTGTGTCTGGGCCTGCATCGGATCCTCCTAGAGTGCTCAGGCCCCAAGATCTGAGACAGATGGTCATGGAGCCCAGAGGTATCCGGGCCCTCGCTCGCGAGCGCATCTAACTGATCCTGTAATTATAAATTAAAATAAAATTTTATAAAAAATGCTATAATACTAATCATATATACTAATATATTTAATGCTTACAAAAATACGTTCGATCATGGTGTTCATCGGCCTGTCTGTCTTATCCATGCGGCTGGATCGAAAGATCTCACTACGACTGAACATCACTCCATCTCTCATCAGCTATAATAAAGAATAAATTTATCAGAAAGATGATAAAAAATATGAATTTAATTTATCTAGTAAGATTTAAAATTAGTTACCTCTCTATACATACGACTGACCATAGACTCACGGCCTAGAGTGTGCGTATACTCCTGGGCTGCATGATTCTCCCGGTTCTAACGAAAGATAGCCTAACAAGTATTCAAATAAATAATAAATATTTAAAAAATATTTAAATAAAACTTTAAGTATACTAAAAAATTTAAAAGTTAGGAATTTTACCTCGAACTCCTAGCTCCTCCAGTATCTAACCAATCTCTCCCACTGACTCGAAGGACAGTCCTATATCTAGAGAACAAGCTTCTTCGAAGTGTTTCGTCGGTGCTCGAGCCATCCTCTGTGGAGCTTGATCTTGTAACCCTGGTTAACTCTCTGATCTTCTTCAGTCGAGCATTTTGAGCCCTCTCGTGATCGGGGAAGTCGTACCTCCTCTACACAGATTTATTAAAAATCAGTTACGAAATTATTCTAATCAAATATATATAGTGTAAACATATAAAATATATAAATATAACTAAGATGCACGTACTTACCCATATCTTCTTTCATATCCGATCTCTGACGGCAGCACCCATCAAACATCAGTCTTTGGGCTCTACAGGAATGATGTCCGACCGCCTCACAAGCACTCCAAAAAAGAAATGCATCTCCTACGTGGTCTCTCCTACCGACCTCTCCTCTGCATCGTAATAGACCATCACCTGATGCTGGTGGTTCTACACATATGGCATACGTATGAAATCGTGAAATATCTGGCTAGAAGATGCACCTGCAATACAAATACGTTATGCAAATATATAAGTGTACAAATACTATATAAAAATAAAGTTATGCTAATATAATAAAAAACACTCAGATGTCTGCGTGGTAGCATGTGCCTCAGATATGGACGATGGTAGAGGCTCAGCTATCGGTGGAGTAGATGCCGCCAGTGGAGTAGATGTCGTCGGTGGAGTAGATGCCGACGTTGGAGGTCTCTGAGTAGCCGATGCTGAGGTGGACGGAGTATGCTCTGACTGCTCCTCGGATGCTGAACTGCACGTAACCCACCGAGGGGTAGGGGTGAAAACTAGATGGCATTTCGGTGCCATCGTGATCTGCAATATTAATGAACATTAATCAATATAACATGTTGAACAATAATATTAGTATAGAATCAATAAATAGTCTCTAATATGTATATTAATCAATTGATGGATCCATCATTATGCAATGCAATAAATAAAAGCAACATGATATAAACATCCATAAAATGTTATGCAATAAATTCTACAATATGAATTATATTCATAAATAATTAAGGATGAACAATAATCGTAGATCTGATCTCTTACGTGAATCTTGGTGTTAATCCAAAAACCTAAAAGAAGAATAAAGTAAATGATGGTGGCACCTTAGGGCTTAAAGTTGGATCCTTAGAGAGATATATCAAATTCTATTCGCTCAGAAACCGAGTCGGCTCCATGCCTGAGACATCCGGCTAGGGTCCTCCCCTAGTTGGCTCGATCACGGTCCGAGCCAGCTCGACTGTGTATCCGAGCTGGCTCGACTACGTATCCAAGTTGGCTCGATGGTGTGCCATCCCCTCGATCACTCCCTCTCTCCCTCTCTCGATCGAGCTAGCTCGACTACGTATCCAAGTTGGCTCAATGGTGTGCCATCCCCTCGATCACTCCCTCTCTCGATCTCTCTCGCCGGCGACGACGGTGAGGTCGAACCCTTCTCTCCCAGCTTTTTCAATCTCTCAATCTTTCTCTCTCCCTCTCTCGATCTCCCTCGCCGGCGAGGTCGGACCCCATCCCTTCCTCTCTCACTCTCTCGATCTTCCTCGCTCGGTAAGGCCGGACCCCATCCCTCCCAATGATGCCGACGAGGCCGGACCCCCTTCCTTCCTCTCTCGCTCTCTTGATCTCCCACTCTTCCTCTCTCGATCTCCCTCACCGACGAGGTCGGACCCCCTCCCTCTCAATGATGACGGCGAGGCCGGATCTCTTCCTTCCTCTCTCAAGTACAGACCCATCAGGTATTCAGATTTGGATTCGATATCAGTAATTAAAATTGAATCTGGATCTGAATATCCAGATTTTGATCTAAATCCAACTCATTGACAGATCTAGTCCACAGCCATCGATATGGCACGCCCCAAGACTACTACCATGGCACGACCCAAAAACTACGGTATGCAGATAATTATAATATTTATAATAAATATTTATAATATTTATTATAAATATTTTATAAATTATTATAAATATATATGATTAATAAATAATACTATAAATTTAAAAAAAATTATACCTGCGGCTATAGAGAGCGGATCGCACCGAAAGCTCCGAGGGTCGTCGGCGACGACGCTAGAAGAGGACGACAATACTAAAGATAACCTACGAAACAAAAGCAAGATAGTGAGATAGAGAAGAGAGAAAAAGAGAAAAGAGAGAGAGCAAGGATGGCCAGAGATGGGGGGCCAGGGGAGGGGGCACAGTGACGAGGAGGCCGAAGGAGGCTTCGCACTCGATCGGAGGAGGATCAGAATGGTGGTGGTGGGGGTGGGGTTTCGCGGAGGTCGAAGGAGGATGGAGGGGGCTTGCCGAAGGGGGTTTGGTTTCGCACCGAGGTCGAAGGAGGATAAAGTGTGGGGGGAGGGTTTCACGAGGGGCCGGCGGAGGGTCGAGGGTGGATGGGGGGTTCGTCGGAGGGAGAGTTTCACAGGAAGTCGAGAAAGGGTCGGATGGGGGTTCATCGGAGGGGGGTTCATTGGGGATCGAGGGAGGATCGGATGGAGGGCAGGGGGTGGGGTTTCGCGGGGGGCCGAGTGAGGGTGGAGGGATTCGCCGGAGGGGGGTCGTGGGAGGCCGAGGGAGGGTCAGATGGGGGTTCATCAGAGGAGAGGTTTTGCTGGGGGCCGAGGAAGGGTCGGATGGGAGGGTGGGTGGGGGGTGGCAGGGAGGGGCGGCCGAGGATGGAGGGTCTGAAGGGGGAGGGGGAAGGAGGGGCGATGCAGCCGGGGAGAAGGGGGAAGGTTGGAAATAATTTTTTTCATTTTTTTTAAATATTATATAATTTTAAAATTTAATATCCATATTCACCATTCATTATCTAAATAATTATCATTAGAGTGTCGTCGCAAAAGATCATCTCGATCTAATGGCCCTAGCTTCATCGATCAGAAAAATTTGATTTCGACGATCACAAATGACGATACAATGATCTAATAGATGGAGACCTTCGATGGAATTAAAAATCTATAATAATGATCTTAATGATATTTATAGCATACTATCAAAGTTTTACTTCAATCGAATATCGTTATCATGATCAATTTAGTATAGAATGATTTTGATTGTTAAATTAGAAACAAACGATCAAAGGGTTAAATGACGTTCGATTATGAGATAATTTTTTAGTTAAATGATCTTTATTATAATTTTAAATATTTTATATGGTGATGATAGTAAAATTTAAATCATTTTCATATAAACTATTCATGTTAAGCAGATATTGCAAAAGCATGAGTCCAATGAAGTTTCAAAATGGTTATCAGAAGACGTATAGTTTTAGATCATTCTTCATCTCACGAGTTAAATTTTATAATCACCACCATAAAAAATGATTAAAGTAGTAGCCAAGATCATTTATAAAAGAAATTATCTCATAATCGGATACCGTTTGGTCCTTTGATCACTCGTTTATCATTTAACGGTCAAAACTAATCTATACTAAATTGACCAAGATAACGATATCCGATTGAAGTGAAACTTTGATAGTATGCTACAAACATCATCAAAATCATCGTTGCAAGTTTTTGGATCCATCGGAGGTCTTCATCTATCAGATCATCGCATCATCGTTCGTGGTCATCGAAATCAAATTTTTTTGATCGATGAAGCTAGGGCCATCGAATCGAGACGATCTTTAGCGATGATACTTTAATGATAATTATTTAGATAATGAATGGTAAAAATAAATATTAAATTTTAAAATTATATAATATTTAAATATATATATATATATGGTAGCGGTTACAATTAACCGCTACCATAAATCAGATTATAGCAGCGGTTCCTACTGACCGTTGCTATAGATCCGACTTATAGCAGCGGTTACAATGAACCACTACTATAGGTCGACTTATGGTAGTAATTTTTTATAACCACTACTATAGGTCCGACCTATGATAGCGGTTAACGAAAATCACTGCCGTAGGAGCTATGACAGTGATTTCGAAAACCGCTGCCATAGGCCATTTTTGTAGTAGTGTTGGTATAATGGCAATTTGTACAAGTCTTAAGTGTAGGAACTCATACTTAGATTTGATGCTGTCTATCAGTCTTTTGGGGATCAGAGGGATAAGAACATGATCTTTGGTGACTGAGTAGGTGTCCTCAATCATTTTGATTCTTGAATATGGGATTAATCAGTTGGTTTTGTAGATTGCTTTAAGATGGACTTTTGGGATTACTACTTTAGTTGGATCATACTGGATCTTATGTTTGTCTTCTCTAGTTCCTTCACCTCGAGAAGAGGAGGAAGAAGAAGAATTTTTGGATAGTATACTCATACTTAACTAGAGACTAGTTGTAGGAGACTGAGTTTAAGTACCACTAGAAAGGTGTTATGCCACTAGTAACTTTTAATGCCACAACGAAAAGAGAATCCATTTTCCAAATATGACTAACTATCCTGCCCAACAATGGCACTTCCTGACCTCAAACGGGACTGCGGGACTTATTGCCTCTAGAAAATGATTTTTAATTTCTTGGAGTTACTTAACACTTTACTCAAAAACTTAGTATACTAGAACTAGTTTAGAGTTAAGGATGGGATGATGCTATGCAGAGACTCCTCTACCTACTTCCTCTTTCTGGGGTGGAAAGAAAAAGGTCAGGCTCTGATACCACTTGGTTCTATGAAAAAGCCATACTACCCCCAAGAAACCAAAAAATTTTCATCCTACTTGAATTCTTTTCTTAATTCACCCTTTTTTGGATTCTCACCTGAGAATATGCCTTTGTCCAAATCCCTTCTTTACCTCCTTCCCTCAGAAGAAAGTTCAGGATAAAATAGTGGGCAGAATTCAATGCCGAAAAAGCATCTAAATCCAAAATCATTGAATGGTTGGCACGGTACTCTTTGCAAGCTCCTCCTATGGTCGATTCACTTACGGCAAAATTTCTGCAATACAAATCCAAGACAAGTGCTAAACTTGTCAGTTCTCGATCAAGGACTGAATACAAAAGACTCCTCTTAGAATCCCTCTCCAAGTTTGAAGAAGAAGAAGAAGATGTAGATCAATCTAGCTCCTCGTCCGACCCCCTTATCAATTTTGAAGATGATCTATTCCCAAAATTTCAGCTCTGAGACAACTCGTCAAGCATCACCTAACAAAAACATGACATACTCAAAGGGCCCCTCCTCCAAACCAATCCAAGAAGAACCGATTAGCTAAAATCTGCAAGTCTTCACCAATGAAGAAACCAACCACAAGCTCATCCACATCAAATACTTACAACACCAATGAAAATGTCAAAAGAGGATTAGAGGATCATTATCAAGTGAAATAGATTAATCCACATCTCCCAATGGACTTTCTCACTCCACTGGCAAATGTGACAACCCCAATCAGAAGTCCCATTAGACATAATCTCAAAGCATCTATCAAGCCCATAGTTTTCCATCCATAATTTCATCAAAATAAGCGGAGCCCATGGTTTTTTCCAACATTTTCCAAAGACATAAGGACACAAGGACAAATCAAAGTGCAAAAAGACAAAGTCATCAAAAGCACCAAAAGATTCCTTCAAAAACTTTTTCAAAACAAGTAGTTTTCGTCCATGATTTTCCACCAACAGATTTTTCCAAAATCCTAAGCAATGGCCGTAGTTTTCACCCTTGATTTTCTCCAACAAATAGAATCCCCCGGACTCCAGTCAAGTTTAAGTCCACAAATGCCTATAAAAGGAAGACGAAGACCTCAGCTTCAAAGCATCGCAAAAAATCAGAAGCAGCTACTACTTTCAGCCATCTCTCCTTCCTCCAGTCCCTTTTCTTTTTTTCAAGTCCTCTGTACCTAATCTCCTCCTCTTCTCTCTTATAAAAAACCTCTTCATGTGTGTTTTAATACTTTTGTAAAAAGGTGTGATCTTTCAAAATATGTTGTTCTTCATCTGAAGCTTTTGTAAATAAGTGTGCTGTTCTTCAACTTAGTATGTAAGATATTTAATATAACTAAGTTTTCTTTTTAATCTCTTTTTAAATCTTTTGTGCATTCTCATATATGAACCATTATCACATACGGACTGAAGGTTGTCATATTGTAAGATTTATCCTTTACAGTGGAGAGGTTATCCTGGTACGTTGTGATTTAATCTTTTCATTTATGTCATTATTTTAGTTCTACTTATCTTCCGCTTCTCTATAATTCTTAATCCATACTTTAGTTGGAGGTCATACCCAAGTGATATCAAAACCAGGTTTCGATCCTGAGACCTATGGGTTATGGGCCCACCACTATATATATATATATATATATATATATATATATATATATATATTCCAGCAGCACATTAGTTTTTCTAAAGATAAAAATCTGATCATATGAAAGAAAAACAGAAACCATTCTCTAGCAATTATACGAAGCCTACTATCAACCAATCTTCTTCGAGAATAATATAAGAAGTCTTAAGGTACTGTTTCATAAAAAGTAACCCTACCAGATACCAACCGCCGCTAATTCACTATTTGGACTACTTACAGCAAAACTGATCCCACTAAACTCATCTTTAATCCTAATACACCTATTAAAATTAACCTCGAAGAAATCGAAGGGATAGCGACTCCTACGAAAATAAATCCATTTGAGAAATCCAAAATTTGTCAGTAGGACAGTAGATATAATTATTTTTAGCTGGCACATCAAATGGGCCGCATACATCAGTATGTACTAGGACAAGTAGGTTTATGGCTCTTTCCCCATGTCCCACAAAAGGGAGCTTGGTTATTTTGCCATGAAGACATGATTCAGAAATCGGATATGACTCAAAAGTCAATGGACTCAACAGCCCAAATTTCTTCAATTTGTTAACCTTGTCTTCAACTATATGACCTAGCCTAAGGTGCCAAAGATACCTATCATTTAGACTATCCCTAGGTTGCTTTGATCCTATGGCATTCATGTTTTGCTTGATATTAAAAATAGAAACATCAATATATAACTGATAGAGGCCATTTATAAGAAAACTACTTGCAATTTTATTTCTTTCATAAAAAATATTACAATGATCCTTAAGAAAACTAATTACATAGCCTTCCTATGCTAAACATGAAATAAAAATCAAATTTCAGCTTGCTACAGGCACATAAAAATAGTTCTTAAGTACTAAATCTAATCCTGATGGTAATCATAGAGGGTAGGATCCCATGGCTATAACAGCAACTCTTGCATCATTTTCAATCCATAGGATCTTCTCACCATCCCTCAGTCTCCTGCTATCCTCAAGATCCTGCATAAAAATGCACAAATGAGCACTAGAATCAAAATAAAGCACCCAACTGGATGCAGAAGAAATCATAAGATTAGCTTCTATGACGAGCATACCTCCAAAAGGACCTGCCTCCTTCTTGTTCTTCAGGCTGGCCAGGTAAAGAGGGCAGTTTTGCTTACAATGCTTGTCAGTGTTGCAATAAAAATATTTTTCTTTGTCAGTGGTCTTCTTCTTTGGCTCTGCCTTCTTTTTCCTCCCACCATCCATCTTCTACTTCTTCACAAACTTCTTCTTTCCAAAAGACTTTCTCTTGAAAGAAATCTACTCCACAGCAAGTATTGAGCCTTTAGAACATTTTATAGAAAGCTCAGTAGTAACCAGCATATTCATGAGCTCAGCCAAGGTATTCCGAAGTTTATGCATATGGTAGTTCATGATGAAATGCCCATATGCATCAGTCAAGGACTGCAGAATTATGTCAGTCTATAGATCCTAATCTAACTTGACACTGAGCTTCTCAAGCTCTTCTAAGTCCTTGATCATCATCAAATAATGATCTTGGATCAACTGCCCATCATGCATTTGAGCCTTAAACAATCTTTTAGTGACTTGATATTTGGCTGTGCGACTCTATTCACCAAACAACTCTTGTAAGTAAGCCAACATTTGATGGCTAGTCTTAATATTTTCATTTTAGCACTGGAGCTCATCAGACATCGAGCCTAATATATAATACCTGACTTTGTTATCTTCATTCATCCACTTCTCGAGAGATGCTCTCTAATCAACGGATGGATGGACTGGTAAGGTGGGAGGATCCTATTCTAATACATGAGTCAACTTCTTAGAACCCAAAATAATTTTGAAGTTCTGGAGCCAATCCTTGTAGTTGAATCCGGTCAATCTATGGGTGTCCAAGAAACGGGCTAGTGGGTTGGATGCAGATATTTTCTTGTAGAAAGTCAAAGTTTTTAGTTAGATTTTGTAATTAGAATTAACCAATTTATTTAAAAATTTTATTTTTAAACAAATTAGGCTCCTATTATTTACTCAAATTTCTACATTTTCTTGGTAGAGATGCAAAAATCTATATGATTATTGATTTCTAGTGGGTGGTGTGGTCCCACCAACAGACTCACCACCTCACCTAACAGTTATTAGTGATGGGTCAACCGATGAGTGGACAACTCTTATCCAATGATTCTCCAATCATGGTGCACCCTAAATTAATCTCTAATTCATGAATCTCACCATGTCCAAAATTTGATCCACTCCTTAGTTAAGTCAGACCCACCAATTGCACAGATTGAATTCTTGATTGGGTCCCTCACCGTATCCAAAATATTGAGCCTAATCCATCCTTCAACCCATAGAATCTAATGCCTAATAGATATGATTGCATCTTTTCGATGCAACTGAACTACTGTATCCAATCGAGAACAATCAACCCTAAGAAGGTCCTGCACATCTACAATAGTGGAAAACCTTAGACTTAATACTTTCTTAGGAAGATTTAATTTAGGTCTCTTTAAACTTGACTTGACTTAGTCATAATAATTATGACTAACCTAGTGGCATGGGTTGGCTCGAATTGTTAGCCACATCAAATCAGAACTAGATCGACACAAATGGGCAGGTAAGTGAGACCGGTGGAAGGAATATGCCATTAACTCGACAAGAATGCATTCAAGTCAAGTAGCTTCCAATTAAAAATCAGTCGATCATATCTATCAGACTTACCTTAGACACCAAATTATCGAATTAGAATTAATTAGATTAGCCTATAATCCAAGCTCGAACCGCGGAGCCAAATTAGGTCTTGAATTGATGAAATCACATCTCGATGTGATTCGATCTTGACCCAGACTCCTATTAGGCTGATCAAATCTAAGCTCTCTTTAATCTCACCTAACTAACTCTTGATTTAATTTGATCAACAGCTAGACCTAATTGAGCTATCCAAGCTCGAACCTAATTTTTTGAATATATCTTAGATCTAAAAATTCATAATTTTTAGATCTAATTAATTTCATAATCTTAATTCTTAATTAAGTTTTGGATTCATGAACAAAATATGTAATAAAAATCCTAGAATTTCAGGATCTAGGGTTTTGTAGAAAAATAAGTTCTGATTTCTAATTAAGGACGAATGCGTAGCATCCCTACACGCCACAAGAATACCCCATCAAATGAAAGGAGAGGGCCTTTAAATCTTACTTTATTTTTATGACCGGATAGCCATGGAGAACTTCTTAATCAAAAATATAATTTTTTTTACTATAAAACTAGTTAGATCATATATCATATATAAAAAGAACTAATTAATACATGTCTTGCATACATCTCATGTATCATTAATATGTATACTTTCAGATCTAAAACATCACATATTAAATCTAAAAAATAAAATTTTAAATTTGATCATATCAAAAATAGAACTATTCTAGACATCTTATAGAACTATTCTATGACTAGTCTAAGCATGCATCTTTCATATCTTATATGAATAAATCAAAAATTAAAAACTTTATTTTTTATTTTTAGATCTGATTACAATAATTATAATATTAAAAAAATAAAAATTAAATAAATCTAAAATTATATTTAATCAAAATAAATACATGATCATACTAGACTACACATAGAACTATTCTATACCTAGTCTAGTCATGCATCTTATACATATTAGATCTAAATTATTTAATTTTTAATTTTTTAATTTTAGATCTAATCACATCTAATGTGATATCTAAAATTTTTTAATATTAGATTATAAATAAAAATAAAATTAGATCTAAGATAGATCTGAAGAACTGCTAATGCAACTATGATACCAGTTGAAGGAAAAACCTTTTTTTCCTCCATAGGATCGTGCAGATCTGATCAGATCTGAGATGAATTTTTCTAAAAATTTTTAAATAATATAATCTAATATAAGAGTTCTTAGATTTAATCATGATGATTTAATATTAAAAATTAAAATAAAAATTAAATTAGATTTAATATCATACCTTGTTTGGATAATCTGATTATCTTGCGATGATCTTGATGTTTCCTGAGGTTTTGGAAGGAGCCACACATGCGCCTGGCCTCTATCAATATCCACTCAAGAAGGATCTATACTTTTTCTTCTGATAAATCTTTTCTCCAAAGATCAAATCTGAATCTAACCTGAAAGTCCTTTAAAAAATTTCTGAAGGCAATATTTCTGTCTCACAAACACCATCGCATAGATGCTGAACTCTTCACAAATTTGATTGGATCTTCTTCTCAAATTTGTGCCTAACCTTTTAGGCATGTAGAAGAGAGGGAGAGAGAGGATAGAGAGGATGTGGGATATCTAGAATGGTAGCCTTTGGATATAAAAAATATTTCTACGTAAAGAGCCTTGGCGCAAGGGTTCTTATACAAAAGCATAAAGCCAAGTTAGAGTCCCTCTTTGACCAAAATCCCCATTTTTTCGATCATTAAGACTCCTAGACTTGATCTCCATGAAAATTCTTAGATCTCATCTAATTTTGATGCCAAAAATCAATCTAGAAGGTAGCAGCATAAGTAGATAAGGAAGAGTCTACTGCGCCTAAGACTCTTCCCTCAAGAGTTTGATCCAAATCAAACCCTATCATAACTCAGTCTAGATACCTCCAAAAATTATAAAATTTGGTACACCCAATGTATAATTCATATTCTATCACATACCAAAAACTAGATCAAAATAACCTCTAAAAAATATTCTAGAAGCATCTAATCAGGTGACCCTCAATCCTCTCAAATAAGTCAACTTTTGACCCTAGTCCAATTTTACTATGAATGGATTTAATTTCTATAATTAATCTAACCTAGACTTATTTTAGTTAGATGAAAATAAACCCATTCAAAATATAGAAATCAGTCAAATCAAATTTGACTTGGTTGCAATGAATCAGAAAGATTTTAGAAGGAGAAAGTCAGGCTCAATCATGTGCGAGCACGATTACCTTGAACCTGATTAGATCTAATCCAAATCAATCAAACTGAGTTAGCTTAATTGATGACATCTAGATCCAAATTCTTATTTGTGTGATCCAATTAGATTCAATTCTATATGGTAATGAGATATGTCGCGATCTCCATCATTGACATCATTGAAATACCTTTCGATGGACCAAAACTTTTCTGATTCATATAATTAGAATGATTGATCATCAAAATTATTCTAATTGCTCCCAAAATCCACTAGTGACACCTAGCAGTATATGGTGGCAATCCATCAGAACTAAAAGCAAATCTCTCGGTGTAGTTACTTGTGTAATTGGGTTCTTCTATCTTGAGCCCCAACAGGATTAGGATTAAGGTGAACTTGTCAAACCTAATGTTTGTCATATGAATTAATCATTGGATTCGAGTCCAATGTAAAATCCTAATAGAAATTCTTTCTATCATCTTCATTCTGCCATGGCCATGGGCTTAAGAACTCAATCTCATGATTATCATAGGGCTACTCCTCATCTACTGAGGTAGATAGATCCTCTTATTAGTGCAATCCAATTCCTACAATGAACATGCTATAGCCAACATACATCTTAGGATTTTGAATGGCTAGAAGATCGAGTTATGGTGTAGTCAAACTATAACATCCTTAAGGTAAACTATCGATGCACCTCAGATCAAAGAACCATACACACCACTGTAGCATCGAGTCAATCATCGATGAGAAGGTAGACTTTCTTATGACTACTCGAGGTGGTCACGCTCAGTGCCCTCATTTTCTAACAAGTATCTGTACTCTTGCTTCAGTGTCTCCACATCATAAACTTAAGATACATCTATCCTAAGAAAGTGATCATACATCAATCTTTTGGATCGATCACCATCCTCGTGATGATCCTACAGTCGGAAGTATTTTATGAGTTAATTATAAAAATTCATGTCTTAAATTTTTAACTCTTGAAAATATGAATTATTATTATCATTAACTCAAAGGATGTATCACAGACACTTTTAAATACACACTATGATAGAAAATAATCTATTTATTAATTTATAGTCAAAATTATAAAATTATCCTTAGAAGTATATTATAAGTAATAGCCAATCTAGCTTCTAGGGCACGCATCTAACAATAAGATCATTGAGTTTTTCTCTAATCTCTTCTAAATTTTTCTCTTTGGATATCTCTTGGATTTTCCTTCTGATATCCTTAGAATAACATTTGCTTGCATAGTGATCCTCCTTTTTACATTTATAACAAACAGGAGGTTTAGATTTTGTTAATCTTTTGGATTTCCTTCTACTTTTGTTAGGTTTAGGATCAGATCTTCCAAATGTCATCCTTATTTTAGAATTCTTCTGAGTTTTCTTCCAAAATATTTTCTTTTATCTTCTTTAGATAGTTTTCGTCTCTTCTAATAAGATTTTTCTAGTTGATTACTAGCTGGAAGATCGATACCAAGGCTTTATTGGATAAAACTCTAATATTAATCTAGGGATAGGGTCAGCATCTCACCCACTTAGATATCGATCTCATCCAAAAAGCTAGAGGATATATGTTTATGCCCTGTTAAATCATATACCTGATAGCTCAAGCCCAAGATGGTTAGGATAATGTTCAAATTTTTTAATTTTTTAATAGATAAAACAAACACATAAGAAGACAACTATATAATTAAGAACATATAGGACATGAAATAGAAACAAACAAACAAAGTTAGTTACACATAAATCATAAATAAAGTGATAAAGAAGAAAAGACAAAGAAGATAAGGTTAGGTAAGAGAAGATAAAGTTAAGAAAGAAAAAAAGAGAAAGTAAAATCCTCAACCTTTTACCATGGCTGCTACAGTAACCACTACAATAGGTTTTCTACAGTAACCGTCACGGCACTAAATGCTGATCCATATTTCAGATTGATGGAATCCATGATTTTGGATTCTTAGTATATAGAATGCAAGGATAATGCAAAAAAGAATAAAATAAAACAAACATAAAATAAAATTACTTTATAGGATATATTACACAGTAGCACACTGGTAATCACATGAGCAAACTGGTACACTAATACACTAGCACTTTCTCACACTTATGTATAAGGTGGTAGTAGAGATGGAGGATGGAGTGGAAGATGGAAGATGGAATGGATGGAAGATGGAGTAGAAGAGAATAGACTAGAAGTCTAATTCTCTCCATCAGCTAGACTCTCACTTAAAATCTCTCGCTTAGCTGATGAGTTGCTCTTTTAGCCAATACATTCAATGGAAGCCCTTCCTCCCTTTGTATAGATGAGAAAGGGGCTAGCGACTTCATTTGGTTTGAAGTCCATGGATTTCAAATGAAGTGAAGTTCATGGATTTCCAGTGGAGTGAAGTCCATGGATTTCAAATGGTTTGAAGTTCAGGATCCTATCTTGGGTTTTGACTTCTTATAGATGTCTTATCTACTTTTTATGAAATCTTACTATAGACGACTTATCCAGCTGTAATAGACTTCTTTTCTTGCTTTTGTGAAGATTCTACCTATAGATGTCATTTGTCTCCTTTTGCTTTTGTCAAAGGCACATTTACTTTGTGAAACATCTTGCTATTTTAGCAATTTTGGAATCAAAATCTTGCCTTCTTAGCTTGACTTTGTGGTTGGTTGATCTTCTAAAAATTTTGATCATTATGCCCTGTTGGTGCAAGAAATGAATGGACGTCGAAGTTCACTGGAGTTTGAGGAGATGATCCCACCAACGAGACCTATGAAACAACATCTAGGTTGGAGGTGGGTGGCTCTGGTAGGACCCTCCGATGGTCAAGTTGGCTTCTTGGCCAATAAGAATAGAGTACATAGGAGGTTAGAGCAGAGATGAGAACTTAGAGAAGAAGACGTATCTAGAGGATCCCTTTTATAGATGGAGCATGTAATAGATTGATGGTGACAGCCATAATAGAATATTAGAAGGCCATTTCAGCCACTTGGAGTTTGTTATAGAGAGTGGACTTACTAGTGGTTGAGTATTGTTTGTTGGGGTTTAGACTAAAGGTCGAAAGTTTCTGAGCTAGGTAGTTAGTATTGATGCTGAGATTTAAAACTGGAGGTCAATCTAACTAAGCTTGAAGGTCGGCTCCTAAGTTATGGAAGATAGGCTCAGAGATTAGGCTCTACATTTGAATCTTAATCAAGCTATCTTTGACAACTTTCAGGGACTTGGCTGCCTTCAAGGTCGGTCAGGAATAAGCATAAATATTCTAGTCTGGAGAATTGAAGGTTGGATGGGAATGGTAGGTCCTGCACTTTAGATTGCAGTGGAGATATTTTGGTCATTCTGATGGAATTTGGCTAGAACTCAAGATTGTCTTGATGTTGGGATGGAGGAACACTGAGTTCAAATGCTTGTGAAGTTCCTACTACCTATCCCAAGTTGAAGATCAGACTCATATTAATGACAAGATCCTCTTGCTAACTCAAATTTATCTGATTGAGATCCTTGGTGTGAAATTGGCGAGGTTTACTATTAATAGAGTGGAATAGAGGAGCTCAGCCAGTTTTCACGGTCGGCCACTAGTCAAAGTTGGATGGTGAAGGAGACCCATATTTGTGGGACAGCTACTGACTACCCCAGGCTAGAGATCGGAGATAGTTAAATGGAAAACTTCCTTCACTATCCAAACCTATCTGGCTGAAGTTCATGGTGCAATTTTAGCAAAGTCTGCAATCATTGGTAAAAAGCCAGAAGGACTGTTCTTAAGAAGATCGACTAGTGCACAAGATCTAAAGGTCGATCTTCCTAAATTCACTTGAAATAAAGAAGCAACTTAATTGAAGCCCAGACCTAACTATCACTACTCCAAATAGTGCTATACCAAGGTCGAACATTTAGTTGGACTTCGATAGAAGCTATTTTATCCCCAACACTTATCCCCTACTCTCAAGTTCAAAGTACGGATAAAGGGAGTATCAAAATCTATGATCGCTAAAGTCTCTTCTGGCTTTCCACCTTTGGGAGATAAAAAATTTTGGCCCATTCAAACTGGCCGGAAGCTTTTTTATTGCTGAAAGACCTGATACAACCTTGACCTTCGAATTTTACTACAACATGGAGCTTGAATGTACGGTGCCATAATGACTCTATTGTTGGAAAATGTATCCTAAAGCCAATCATCTAAGTGGTAGATGATTGAAATTAGTATATGAATTATCTAATAATAATAGTTATTTGGTTGATTCATCATAAAAGTTCTATCTTTCTTAAATAAACTCCTAAATTATGATGAAGTCCTTAGAACCATAATTAATCAATAAAGGAGGATTTATCGGATGGTTCTTAAACTATTCATGATCAAATGATAAGTTATTAATAAGGATGATAACTTATCAAGTGTAGGTCACTGTATACCATATGCGTTGGTTGTCCTCATAACTAAGTGATGTGGAGACATTGGTATGGCATCCAAGTAAGATGTAGGAGTACATATGCACTGAACGTTATCAATGTAGTACTCTAGTGTCAAGAGTAGCTAGCTAAGACCAATGGGTATAAGTATCCCTCCGACCTGAGATCACAATGGTGACTTGTAAGCAACTCACTGTACTTTGATGTCAAACTGCCTGTATTTCTAACATAGGTTCGAAAAATTTTTGGATATAGTCAAATACTTGTGAAGTCGGTGTGTGAGTCAAGATGGAATTGACCACTTCTGATTAGCTTCAGGAAGAGAATGTCTCATTGTATTTCAATTTAGCAAAACCTAGGCCTGAATAATCTTTATGAGGTGTCACGAGATTTGCAAAATTTTGAGATATAATAGAGATGATTTGTATGAGTGTTTAACAGCATACTCGAAGTCATCTTGAGCATTATTGATCATAGAGATAAATTATATGGTAACCATGGGCCAGAGTTCTAAGAATGTTGCTTTGCATACGTTCGACCTATCCAAACATCAGAAACCTTTGCTTAATGGTAACTTCAATTGGTACAGGAATTAAATTCTATGCAACCTACTTAGGTTTGAACTTATGGAGTCATATACATTAGAGCTTGTAACCTAATCAGATGGTTAATCGATGATTGAAAATCATTCTAAGGTCAATCCATCAATACGATTGATGTTTGACCTAATGCAAGTGTTGTAGGAGGATCAATTAGCAATTGGATTGCTAATTGGCTCAATTTGATTGAGCAATCAGACTGAGATCAAGTCTAATTAAATTAAATTTAATTAAAATTAATTTAAACTTAATTAGATTAAGTCTAGTTGACTTATTGGATAAGCCAATTGTAAGAAAGAATAATTCCTTGTTTAACTAGGACTTGGGTGCACCTAATTGATTTAGAATTTAAATCAAATTTAAATATTAATTTAATCTAATTTAATTAGGCTCCTAAATCATTCTTAATTGGGTTACATTTAATCTAGTTTAAATGGGATATAAATTAGGTTCAAACCTATTTTGACCTAGTCAAACAAGAGGAGTCCTAGTTGGATTGGGACTCTCTCTCTTTCTCTTGCGCCTATTAAAGCCCACATCCAATATTTAATTCCAAATTTTTTCTATGTTTTCCCATGCCTAATAAGCTCCTCCACACCCCATAATTCTGATTTTTGGGAGTTTGTTTTGACTTGGTCAAAACTAGAAAGAGGTTAGGATTGATTTCCTACTTGGAAGAGTCTCCTTTGACCTAAACTTTTCCCTCCTCTTATGCGCCCACTTTTCCCACACCATGATTTTTGTTTTGCCCTTTCTTCCCTTTCTTTTGTCATGAGTTTTAGATTTATCATGCCTAAAATTAAGGAAGGGGCGTTCAAGAGTTGGACGCCCCATAATAGTCCTCCTTTGACTATGGTTTTGAGTCTTGCAATGAAGGGGGGGCACCTCCTATGAGTTGAGAGAGGATGTAATAAATCCCAGAAAAATCATCAAAAATTAGAGAAAAAGGAGGAGAAGGTGTGGATGGTTTGTGGTGCCAAGATTCTTAGAGAAGAGTCTTCAACTAAGACATCAAAGGTTGATGTCTTGAAGAGACAAGGTAAGAGAAGATTGTCTTCTCTTCATTTTTCTTTTATGTATTTTTTCCTCTTGTTTATTCTTTATGATTTTTATGTGATAAAAATTTGAGAGAGAGAGGAATAGGGAGTGGGGATAAGTGCTCCAAGTTGTTAGGGCATGATGTTCTTTTTGGATATGATTTCATCATGTCTTGATGAGAGAAGGAGAAGAGAAGAAAGGTCTTCTCTTAAGATTTCTTTGGAAACTCTTCTTCAATTTTTATGAGAATTTTATATAAATAAAATTAGAAATCTTAGATCTAAAAAATTAGAATAAATTCTAGAGGATAAGGTCTCCTATTGTCCTAGCATAGAGATGTTTTCATGACATCAACCGTTGATGTTTTGAAGGAAAAGACTTATCTTCTCTTAGGATTTATTTTTTTTATTTTATTTTTTGATTTATGAAAGATCCAAGGATTGGATTCCTTCCTTATTTCTCCTCATATTCTTCATCTCTTGGAGTGTCCAAGAGATCCGAAGAATATGTTCTTCATTGACCATCAGGAGGGATCCGCGAGAAGCTAGCACTTCGAGCGGATCTTCATTCGACGAACCTCCGATCTATGTTGCAGGTTCGTATGGATCACCTGTAAAGATTGGATGCATGTGTGGCTCTAAAAGCAATAATGAAAATCAATCATGAAGTTCTCGACCCATACAAAGGTAAGAGATTTGATCTCTTGGTAACCTAGATATGATCTAGGATTAGATCTAGAATTATTCTAGATCTAGGTATTGATATGATCAATACCATTTTTGATTAATTTATTTTTAGATTTATATTTACATCATGACATATTATAGATCCTTGATATAGGGTTTTATAATATGATTACATGCATATTATAGATTAAATTATTTAATATATGTCTTTCGCAGCTTTAATTTCGAAAAAGTTTTGAAATCTATGCATGAAACCCTGCATATTTTTCAGCAATGGTATCAGAGCAAGATTCTTTTATAACATGTTCATGTATGCTTAAGAATAAATCTAAAAATTAAAATTAATTAAATATCGCACATACTGCTATAAGGTTGTTCTGTTGTAAGGTTAATTTCTTACAATGAAAAGGTTGTCCTAGTATGTGCTGATCTAAATTTGAATCATGAGCAAGTTAGATTAGATCTAAGCAAATTCATGATTTAATTTTTTGATTTAAATTTAAAATTAAATAGATATTAGATCTATTTTAGATTATTTAGATTAACTCTAAATATTATCAGGATTGCACATACTGCCATAAGATTGTCCTGCTGTAAGGTTTACCCCTTACAGTGAAAAGATTATCCTAGTATGTGCTGATCCGAGAAACCTAAATCATAAATATGATAGATGAGATCTAAAATAATTTATAATTTATTTTTAGCTTTTAAATCTAATATTAAATGGTTTATGATCTGATTTTGATCATTTAGATGAGATCCATTTGATATGTTTCATGTTTTGATCTAGATCTTCATGTTGCATATGTTGATATATAGCTTTATTTTTGAATCTAGTTTGCATATGTATGACATATAAGTTTTGTAGAATTTAAATTGCAAACTTACTTTCTACAAAATCTTAGATTCGAAATCCTAGGACATGATCAAAATATTGAAATAAATCAAATCTAAAGCCATCATTTGAATTTGATTCAAAGTAAAGTATTTATAATTTAAAAATATTTTAAATAATAAAATCAAAAATTAGTTCTGAGATTCCATAAATCTATACTCATAAGCTTGAACTTAATTAAGAATTAAGTGATTGTTTAGGATCTAGGTTTGTGATTTGAAGATCCTAAGACAATTTCACAAAACATGGGTTAATACGTAATGGGTTAGCTTTGATCAGTTTCTTCACTGGGTTAGACCTGGGGTTAGATTAAATATGGACTTAGTTAAAAAATTGATCAAACCTAATTAATAGTTAATTAGAATTAGGTCATTTCTTTAGATTAATTCAATAGTTGTTGTTGGGAATAAATCTATGCCTACCAAAGTTTGGCTAAAATTCCGGCTAAATTAGTTTCGTCTGATTATGGTTATAGAAACTGAATCTCAACCCATAGAAATATTCAAGCTCTGAATTATTCTGAAATGATTGAACTCCTCTAGTAGTCAAACTCCTTCTGGATTCTCCCAATAGGCAAACTCTTTTCGAATTTTCCCAATAGGCAAACTCTTCAAGCAGTCGAACTCCTTCCAAACTTTTCTAGCAGTCGAACTCCTTCCGGACTCCATCAGACGAACTCCTCTAACAGTCGAACTCCTTCTAAATTCTCCTAATAGATAAACTCCTCTAGCAGTCGAACTCCTTCTGAATTCTCCTAACAAACAAACTCCTCTAGTAGCCGAACTCCTTTTGGACTCCAATAGGTGAACTCCTTCCAGATTCCTCCAACAGGCAAACTCCTCTAACAGCCGAACTCCTTCCGGACTCTCCTAACAGGCAAATTTCTTTTAAACTCCTCCAATAGGTGAACTCCTTCCAGGATTCTCTCCAGCAGTTTGGTTCCTCCATCAGGTGAATTCTTTCTCGAATTTCTCCTTTAGAAGAGCTGCGCTCAGATCTATATCTGATTCTAGAAGAGTCTCCTCTCCTACATAAATCTAACCTCAAATATGGTATGAACTGACCCACACCTGGACTATCTCAGAGGAGTTCGAACTCCTCTAGAATTGATATAGCTCAAAGGTCATCACCAACCGATGCCTACTCCTCCGAACTTTGACTATCAAATCTCAAACGGAGTGGCACCTTGCAACAACAAACACTATCCTCCATAACAAACTCCACATGGCTCTGAGCGGCACACTATTCGATAGTTATGGCTGTCATTATCAATTTATTATAGGCTCCATCTATAAAAGAAATCCTCTAGATACGTTTTCTTCAGGCTCTCTTCTTCTTCTCAACACTCTGCAACTCTCTCGACTGAATACTCCATTTTTGTTGGCCAAAAGAGCTGACTTGATCGTCAGAGGATCTTACCGGAGCTACCCCCTAGGCTTTGGATGAGACTTATTTTGCAGGTCGCCGATGGTGATCTCTTCTTTTTTGACTCTGGTGCTTCTCCAACGATGATCAAATTTTGCACCAACAGGATTGGCGCTAGAAGAAAGGCCCTCTATTCTTGAGGTTCCCTTGTTCTTAAAGGAGTGCTCAACAGCGATCTCTCTTCTTCTTCTTCTCTAGAGTCCTTCTTGAAAAAAAAATGCCTCCCAAGAAAGCTTCAATCCAGTGGTCAATGACCTCTACAGCCAGATCCCATCCAAATCTATCCGCTCCCGCTTCAGCTCCGATAACTCAAGCTCCACCTACAGTCATGGTGGATGCGGAGCAGTTTAACCTGCTAGTCCAGCAGGTTTACAGTCTCACGGAGGTGATGCAGGTCATGCAGCGGTAGATTTCGATACCAAATCGATCAGAGCAGGCTTTTTCGGAGCCTCATGATCCGATCTAGGGATGGCCGACTTGGGCTAGCCGGTCGGTGACCTCCGAAAAGGAAAAGCAGAGAGCTGAGAGCCCCTACTCTGATCATGACTCTACCCCTGGGGGAACTTTGCCCCAATTCAACCAAAAGATCTTAGAAATCCATGATCGAGAGGATCTGGATCAAAAACTATAAGAGATAAATCGATAGATAGAGGAACTTCGCCATGCTCCCCCAACTTATGGTAGTGATATCTGTACCGATCCTCCTTTCTCTTAGCACATTATGTGGGAACCGATCCCACCAAACTTCAAGCTCCCTCAATTCGAGAGCTATGATGGAACCTCCGATCTGGTTGATCACCTAAAGGCCTTCCAGATGATAATGCTGCTCTATGGTGCATCAGACACCATTCTCTGTCGAGCCTTTCCATCCACCCTGAAGGGAGCCATCAGAAATTGGTACTCGGCCCTCAAGCCAAATACCATCTTCTCTTTTGACCAAATGAGCCATTAGTTTGCGGCTCATTTTGTTAGTAGTTGACATCCTAGGTAGAGCTCGAAATCCCGCATCAACATCAAGCAACAGGAGGAAGAATCCATCCCAGCTTTTGTTAATCGATTCAATGCTGCTGTGCTAGAGGTCCGAAATGTGGACCAATCTATTACGATGGCCATGCTAAAGGATGGCCTTCAAAAGAATAATCTACTATTTTTCTTGGAGAAAAAGTACCTCAAAGATTGTGCTAGCTCGGGCTAAAGGGTATGCCCGAGCGAAAGAGGCCTTCAAGGCTAAGGACAATAAAGCCATTGGAGAGTGGTGAATCAGCAAGCCTGGTAGGCCCGCTGAGGAAGAAAAGCTGAGTGAAGCTCGGCCATGCTTTCGAACTCCTTCTGAGTGCAAGCGAGCCCGAACTCCTTCTCGAGCTTGAAAGTAGGAAAGCCTCGATAGAAGGGCACGATGGGGTTCCCCCCTTTGAAGGTTCCATAATTATGTCCCCCTCAACGCTCCAAAAATATAAGTGCTAATGGAGATTAAGGAGCAGCTATCAAGGCCCGAAAGAAAGCACTCCCATCCTGGCAGATGCAACCCAAACAAGTTCTGCCTCTATCATCATGACCATGGTCATGATATTGAAGAATGTATTTAGCTCTAACATGAGATCGAGGAGCTTATTAGGCAAGGCAAACTCGGTCGATTCCTATTACATCGACCTAAAGGATGGGAAGATCGGCCAACGACATTGCTATAACCAGAACCATAAAGGAAGGAGCAGCAGGTGGATCGGCCACCCCTTGGCATCATCAACACCATCTTTGGGGGACTTTGGTGAGGGGAGGCTAGCGGGTCAGTCGAGCCTGAGAAGATGTGGAGAATTGAAGAGCCCATTGCTTTCACCGATGAGGATGCTCAAGGAGTCTAATTCTCGTACAATGATGTGGTTGTAATCTCTTTAAATATTATCGACTATGATGTGCACCATATTTTGGTAGATAATGAAAGCTCTACTGATATTTTATTTTATGATGCTTTCTCAAAAATGTCCTTACTTAATAACCACTTGGGACCCATAAACTCTCCATTGGTAGGCTTCACTAGCGATGCTGTGCTAGTTGAGGGCATAATAACTTTGACTGTGACTGCAGGACAACGTCCGAAGTTGATTAAGGCATAGGTCAATTTTCTAGTCATACAGGCTCCATCTACCTATAATGCTATTCTCGACCGACTTGGTTTGAATGTGCTCCGAGCAGTGGTGTTAACTTATTATCTAAAGGTGAAGTTTCCAACGAGCTGCAGAATAGGAAAGATCAGGGGAGACCAGGCATTCGTAAGACGTTGTTACTCCATTACTCTATAGAAAAACATCCAACCTAACCTTTATCCTGTTGATGGGCTGGATGTTCGTGATGACCTTGCCGAGGAGCGGAGCGAGCCTATGAAGGTTATTGATTCTACTATGCTAAAGAACATAAGATGTTCATCAGCAGTAGGGCATTTCTTTTTGGAAAGAAGTTTTTTAGAAAAAGAACCGATACCTGTCAAGTTGAACATGTAAAAGTTTGACTGATAGAAAAGAACCGATGTTATCTGGTAAACTGATAGAATTGAATTTGATCAGATCAAATTCGGAGCCAATTAAAGTATCATCTTTAAAAAGATCTAGTAGAGTACCACATTGGCCAAACAAATACTTTAGTATCTAGGTTCGGAATGATGATCCTATTGAGCTCGATGAGAACAACAAGGATCTAATCACCTATAGGTATACAATGCAGTGATCTGACTCTGAGAAGTGGCTTGGAGCCATATGATCCAAATTGAAGTTCATGAAAATCAATAGTGTCTGGACACTAGATAATTTATCTGAAGGGATAAAATCCATTGGGTGTGAATGGATTTTCAAAAGGATCAAAGTAGCACAGACAGGAAGGTAAAGACCTGTAAAGCCTGTTTGGCTATTATCTCAGTTTTGGAACATACGTTTTGAACGTATGTCTTTGTTATGAACAAAGATAAACCCTGCATTAATAAGTGGGCAAAATATTCTGTAGTGTTATTCCTTGTGTTGTCTATGGATGAAATTTTCTTAATCAAAAATGGCATTACAGCATTGCAAGGAATAAATGTTTAGCTGTCATCTTATTCCTCCATGTATGAGACCAGACATGGTATACTCACTAGAGGTAGTGAGCATATACCAGTCTGATCCAAGTAAGAGCTACTGAAAGGTTGTATACACAATCCTTAAGAATTTGGAAATACTAAGGTTCAGTGACTCAAATATGGAAGTACTGATTTAAAACAAGTGGATGTTTTAATTTCAGTCAAAATAAGATGACAACAAGAGAATGTCGGGTCATACCCTAATTACAGAAGCAATCTGCTGGAAAGATTTCAAGTAGTATACTTTAGCCTATTTAATTAGTGATGTAGAGTACATCATGGCATATGATGTTGCCATGTAAGCTACTCTCACGACTCCTTGAATTGGGGCTAGATCGGACACGGATCAAGGTGCAAACCAGATTGGGTCGCTAGACGGGTTCAAGGTCTGACTACACTCTTTTAAGATTTAGGCAACTTGGAGGCCAAATCTGAGCCCTAGAATTATCTAGGGAAATGTGTACAAGATCTACAAGGTGTACTCAAGAGAATGGGGTAGAGGGCACATGTCTCGAGATATATGTTGGTTAGCAAAGAAGCTAGTGCAATAAGGTGTAATAGAAGATAGTTTGCCCATGCAAATTTGTGTGATATTCTGGGATCTCAACAGAAGTCGGTTCAAAGTGGGTAAAGCATTATGTTAAAGGATTTTTCATTCCAAATCCAACAGATCAAGTTTCATTGCAATCCGAGTTAAATAAACTTGGCAGTTTTATCTGACTGTGCAGAGTCCTGCAGGAACGGGGATTCTAAGTTTATCCTTATCTTGTACTTAGAGAGTTGAGTTCGTGAGGAACTTGTAACTTGGGATTGTTCCTATATAAAAGGACACTCAAGGGTGGGGTTGGAGATCAGAGAGGGAAAGAAAGAGATCATTTAAGGATCCACTTGTATCTGTGAGAGATTGAGAGATCGGGAGAGCTTCTATTGTAAACCAGCGAGTGGTTATTTAATAAAAGTTCTCTTCCCCTTATTTCTTCTTCTTATTCATGGTGTTTTCTGGTGTCGCATTCCACTATGTTCTATTATTATTGGGCATGGCCTAAGTCATAAAGACTAGGTTCCTATGCTAGGGAGGCTGATCGGTTCTCTTCTACCCTATGAAGTGCTGACCGAGCTGCACATTAATGGGATTTGCTCTGAGATCCCTTTGTATGTGATAGTTGGTAACAGAGTGATATCGGAAATGAAGAAGATGACCTCTACATCAGCATCCATGGTGGGAATGGAGGATTCATCATCCTCGACCTTTGATCCCAATTCTGCCTCTGGAGGAGGCACGGTAATGGGTGGAGCGCATCCAGTAGATGATTCCCTACAAGGGCTATGGATTGCATCTCTGATTATCTCCACCGATAATTGACTATGGAAGTACGAGGCCCAAATAGCCGAGGTTGAAGGGTGAGTGGAGGACCTCGAGGGTAAGGATGTAACCCTTCGAGGTGAGATCGCTGCTCAGCTGAATCAAATTTCCTTCGATATGAAGCAGTGCTACAAGGAAGTGCTGCAGCGCAACAAGGAGTTGGAGACCATGGTGAAGCCTCTCCAAATATAGGTGGTTGATCTTTTAAAGGAAAAAACCACCATGGGCGTGTCCTCTTCTACCTCGACAATGGACGTCACAAGTGAGGCTACGCGTTCCCTGCACAAGCTTAATGTTTTCAAGCCATACGAGTTCTACGGGTAGCGGTCCGCAAAGGAGGTAGACAACTTTCTTTTCATCATGGAACAATACCTACAGGTTACCGGCATAAGGGGTAAAGCCTTGAAGGTGACCACGACAGCCATGTTCTTGAGGGATGTGGCGATGCTATGGTGGCGATGTCGAGCTGACGATGTGAAGCGAGGGGCTACTCCAATCACCACTTGGGCATAGTTCCAAACTAAACTTTGGAAGCAATTCTTCCCCGAGTTCGCTAACGATGATGCTCGAGCATGACTATGATGACTCACTTAAAAGGGTGATGTGTGTGAGTATGTGCAAGAGTTCAGTGAATTATTGTTCGAGGAACCAGACCTCAGCCAGGAGGACTCTCTCTTCACTATCCTTAACAGGCTCAACTCATGGGCCAAGATGGAGTTGCAGTGAAGAGGAGTCAAGAGTTTGAATGAGGGGATAGCTCAAGCGGAGGCTCTCATCGAGTTCAAGACTCAACCTACAGCTCCCAAAGCCCAGGCATCCAAATAAGGCAAAGGTGGGCGAGCAAAATTAGGGCACAAGGGAGGTGGAAAAAGGCTTGAATCTGGGCTCCTCAAGTGGAGGGGCTTCCCAAGCGAAGGGCAAAGGGGTGGTGCAAGTGTCATGTATGAAGGAATCTCAGAGCAAATTTCAACAACGTGCGGTTCGGTCAGCTCTTCACAGGGCAGAAGAGAATCGATCAGCCTCCCTAGCGTGGGTACCTAGTCTCTATGACTTAGGCCACACCCAATAATAATAGAACACAATAGAATGCGACATCAGGAAACACCATGAAGAAGAAGAAGAAATAAGGGTGAGAGAACTTTTATTAAGTAACCACTCGCTGGTTTACAGTAGAAGCTCTCCCGATCTCTCGATCTCTCATAGATACAAGAGGATCCTTGAATGATCTCTTTCTTTCCTTCTCTGATCTTTAACCCCATCCTTGAGTTCCTTTTATATAGGAACAACCCCAAGTTACAAGTCCCTCACAAACTCAACTCTCTAAGTACAAGATAAGGATAAACTCAGAATCCCCATTCCTGTAGGACTCAGTGCAGTCAGATAAAACTACCATGTTCGTGACTCAAACGAACTCGGATTGCAATGTAACTTGATCCGTTGGATTCAGAATGAAAAATCATTTAAGATAACATCTTACCCACTTCGAACCAACTTCTATGGAGTTCCCAAAAATTGCACAAAGTCGCATGGGTAAACTGCATTCTATTATGTCTCATTACACTAGCTTCTTTGCTGACCAACATACATCTCGAGACATGTGCCCTCGGCCCCATTCTCTTGAATACTCCTTGTAGATCTTGTACACATTTCCCTAGATAATTTTAGGGCTCAGATTTGGTCTCCAAGTTGCCCAAATCTCAAGAGAATGTAGTTAGACCTCAAACTCATCCAGCAATTCGATCTGGTTTGCACCTTGACCCATGTCTGGTCCAGCCCCGATTCAAGTAGCCATGACACCCTCCCCCACCTAAGCTGAAGTTGGCCCCGAATAGGCTAGGTGATACTTGTTGATGATGTCTTCAAACTGACATAGTTCATCACCATACTCCCAACTTGCTTCTGAGTCTGCTAGTCCTCTCCATCAGGCTAAGTACTACACCCAACTGCCCTTCTTCCTATCCACCTTGATTTCAGAAACCTTCTTGGTGTAATGAACTCGTACGGCCACTGGAGCTCTCCCGCTTTGAGCCCGAGAAGGGTCAGTTGTGTCCTCTTTGAATGGCTTCAACAGAGACACGTGGAACACCAGATGCACTTTTAGCTTGGAAGGCAGCGATAATCGGTATGCTATCTCTCCAATTTGATGGGTGATGATGAAGGGGCCTTCATACCTCCTAACGAGTGCTTTGTGGTAGCCCAACTTCAATCTCATATGGTGGTAGAGTTTCACCAATATCCAATCACCAATCTGAAAATTAGCTGCACGCTGCTTTATGTCAGCCCGCTTCTTCATCCATTTGGTCGCCTTCAACAAGGAGACCTGAACCAAATCTGTATCCTCCTTCAGATCCCTCATGAACCTATAGGTGGTTGGGCTACATCCCACGTAGTCCACTGTGATACTTCCAGGAGTGTCTGGTTGCTGTCCTGTTATCAGCTCAAATGATGATTTATCGATCAACTCTGATCGCTGTAAGTTGTAACTGAATTGGGCTTGGTCCAAGAGTCAAACCAAATTCTGCTAATTTTTTATTCACATAGTGCCTGAAATACATCTCCAGTAATGCATTTGTTCATTCAATTTGGCCATCAGTCTGAGGGTGGAAGGCCGTGGACATCTTCAGCTCCATTCTGAGTATCCAAAATAACTTGATCCAGAATCTTCCCATGAAGTGAGCATCACAATCAGAAATAATGCTCCATGGTATCCTCCAATATTTCAGCACATATATGATGGACAACCGTGCCACATCCTTCGCATGGCAAGTAGTAGGTACTGAAACGAAAACTCCATACTTCGAGAAGCGATCCACCACTACCATGATGGAGCTATACCCTCCCACTGGAGGTAACCCAATGATGAAGTCCACGAAGATGCTCTCCCATGGACACTCCAATGTAGGCAATGGCTCGAACAACCCCACAGGCCACTGATGTTCAACTTTGTCTTGTTGGCATACTAGACAAGTGCGAACATACCCCTCGATGTCATCTCACATATTTGGCCAAGAGTAACTATATTCAATGAGAGCATGGATTCAATGCACCCCCTGATGTCCTGCCCACATAGAATCATGATGCTCTCGCAGCACCTCGCACCTCAGCCCTCCGCCTAAAGGCACGTAGACATGCCATCCCCATGTCAAAATCAGCCCACCTTCGGTCCAGAAATGGCGCACCTTGCCATCCTTGATGAGTTCACCCATGGATGTGGCCCATGGATCCTTCTCCATCTTGATCTTGACCCTCCCCATTAAGTCACTTGCTAGTCCAGAAGTGAAAGAAACTGCAGCCAACTGCGCCTTTCTACTTAAGGCATTAGCCGAATTGGTTGAGCCTGGCTTATACTCGTGTGGAAATCAAATTCAGTGAGAAATTGCTGCCATCTTGCTTGCTTTGGGGTGAGCTTCGGCTGGGTTTAGAAGTAGCTTGTGGTCATGTTGTCCGTGCGCACCACCAACTTGGATCCGAGGAGGTAATGGCGCTAGGTTCTAAGGCAATGCACAACTGCTGTCATCTCCTTCTCATGAACCGTATACCTATGCTCGGTGTCGTTCAACTTCCTACTCTCATAGGCCACTGGGTGTCTTTCTTGCATGAGCACCCCTCCAATGGCAAAATCTGATGCATCAGTATGAACTCCGAAAGCAACCGAGAAGTTCGGTAGCATGAGAATTGGCTCCTCTATGACCGCCTGCTTAAGATGATCGAATGCCTTCTGACATTGATTCGACCACCACCATGGTCGACCCTTCTTCAACAAATCTATCAATGGGGTGCATAACTTCAAATATCCAGTAATGAACCTCCTATAATAATTTGCCAAACTAAGAAAAGAGCATAAGTGTGTAGCACATATAGGTACCTCCCACTCGACTATGGCTGAAATCTTGGAGGAATTCATCATGAGCTTTCCATCCCCAATGATGTGCCCGAGGAAGGGCACCCTCCATTGCGCAAACACGCACTTCTCCTTCTTCACAAAGAGTTGGTGTTGCCGTAGGGTGGAGAAAACTAACCTCAAGTGCACCACATGCTTGTCCAACTTTTAGCTGTAGACAATAATATCATCCAAGTATACTATCATAAATTTATCGATAAAGTCATGGAGTATACGTTGCATCAAAGCATAGAAGGTTGCTAGAGCATTGGTGAGGTTGAAAGGCATGACAAGGTACTCGAAGCTCCCATACCTTATCACACATGCAGTCTTCTCAATATCCTACTCCACCATGCAAACTTGATAGTACCCACTGCAAAGATCCAACTTGGAAAACTACCGTGCCTTACCAAGTTGATTGAACAAATCATCAATCTATGGAATGGGGTACTTGTTCTTCACCGTGAGTTTGTTGAGGGCTCCGTAGTCGATGTAGAGTCTCAAAGAACTATCATGCTTCTTCTGAAAATGAACCAGTGCTCCATATGGACTCTTCAAAGGTCAGATGAACCCGCTGTCCACCAACTTTGTTAGCTATCTCCTCAGCTCCTGGAGTTCAAGTGGGGCCATCCTATATGGTGTTTGAGCTGGTGGACGTTCTTCCTGCACCAAATCAATTTGGTGATTGATTTCTCTTCTTGGCGGCAATTGCTTGGATAATTTGATGGGTATCACATCTCCGAATTCAGTAATAACACCCTCGATGGGTGCTGGGATCTCTTCTCCCTCCAGCAGATCTTCCTCTTGAATGGATGCAATGTATGTTGGAAGTCCCCTTCTCAACCCCTTCGCAAGCTGCATTGCCGATAGGACTCGCTGCGGAGTCCCTCTAACTCGCTTCTCTTGAACCACACAAGGTCTGCTCGAATTTAGAACCACCACCACATCTGAATCCGCCTTTACCATGGCATGTAGCTGGGTTAGCAAAGACATACCGATCACCACCTCATAGTCGTCGATAGGGGCGACCACCACTGTCACCTATCCAGTCCATGTACCGAATTGGATCTCAACATCCTTGGCTATTCCGCTTGTAGCTACCTCTACGGAGTTGACCGCCTTGAATATGTGCTCATCATGTTCAATCTTCAGGTTGAGATTCTTCACTATTGCTAAGTCCACAAAGAAGTCAGTGGCACCCATATCAATGAGTGCCAGAAAGGTGTGACCATTGATATTGACAAGTGCGTAGAGTAGGCCTCGTGGCCCCTTGGCCTTTAGGGTATTGAGACTGAGTGAACCCATCCTTTGGTCGATCTCTTACTACTCCTCCACCATCATACATGAGATCTTGCCCCTCAATGGACAACCCTTCACCTTATGCGGTCCATTGCAAATGTAGCATGAGATAGTGCTGGTACCTTGCACTACCCCTTTGCCCTTCGCTTGGGAAGCCCCTCCACTTGGGGATCCCAGATTCGAGCCTTTTCCACCTCCCTTGTGCCCTGATTTTGCTCCCCCACCTTTGCCCTATTTGGATGCCTGAGCTTTGGGAGCTGTGGGTTGAGTCTTGAACTCGACGAGAGCCTCCACTTGAGCTATCATCTCGTTCAAACTCTTGACTCCTCTTCGCTGCAACTCCATCTTGGCCCATGGTTTGAGCCCGTCAAGTAAGGTGAAGAGAGAGTCCTCTTGGCTGAGGTCTGGTATCTCGAATAATAATTCGCTGAACTCTCGCACATACTCACGCACATCATCCTTTTGAGTGAGTCATCATAGTCATGCTCGAGCATCATCCTTAGCGAACTCGAGGAAGAATTGCTTCTAAAGTTTAGTTTTGAACTATGCCCAAGTGGTGATTGGAATAGCCCCTCGCTTCACATCGTCAGCCCGACGTCGCCACCAAAGCATCATCACATCCCTCAAGAATATGGCCGTCATGCTCACCTTCATGGCTTCACCCATATCAATAACCTGTAGGTATTGTTTCATGGTGAAAAGGAAGTTATCTACCTCCTTTGCAGACCGCTGTCCACAGAACTCCTACGATTTGAAAATATCAAGCTTGTGTAGGAGATGCGTAGCCTCACCTATGACCTCCATTGTCGAGGTAGAAGAGGACACGCCCGTGGTGGATTTTTTCTTTGAAAGATCAACCACCTGTATTTGGAGAGCCTTCACCATGGCCTCCAAATAGAAGAGGACACTTCCTCTTAGTGTCGCTCCATATCGAAGAAAATTTGATTCAGTTGAGCAGTGATCTCACCTCGAAGGGTTGCATCCTTACCCTCGAGGTCCTCCACTCATCCTTCAACCTCAGCATTTGGGCCTCGCACTTCCATAGCCGATTGTCGGTGGAGATAATCGAAGATGCAATCTATAGCCCTTGTATGGAATCATCAACTGGATGCGCTCCATCCATTGTCGTGCCTCCTCCTAAAGCAGGATTGAGATCCAAGGTCGAGAATGATGAATCGCCCATTCCCACCATGGATGTTGATGTAGAGGTCGTCTTCTTCATTTCCAGTATCGCTGTGAAACCAACTATCATGTACAAAGGCATCTAAAAGCAAATCCCAACAACGTGCGGCTCGGTCAGCTCTACACAGGATAGAAGAGAACCAATCAGCCTCCCTCCTAGTCTCTATGACTTAGGCTACACCCAACAATAATAGAACACAATGGAATGTGACACCAGGAAACACCATGAAGAAGAAGAAGAAATAAGGGGAAGAGAACTTTTATTAAATAACCACTCATTGGTTTACAATAGAAGCTCTCCCAATCTCTCGATCTCTCATAGATACAATAGGATCCTTAGACGATCTCTTTCTTTTCCTCTCTGATCTCCAACCCCATCCTTGAGTGTCCTTTTATATAGGAACAACCTTAAGTTACAAGTCCCTCATGAACTCAACTCTTTAAGTACAAGATAAGGATAAACTCAAAATCTCCATTTCCATAGGACTCTATGCAGTCAAATAAAACTGCCAAGTTCGTGACTCAAACAAACTCGGATTACAAAGAAACTTGATCCATTGCATTCGGAATGAAAAATCCTTTAATATAACACCTTACCCACTTTGAACCAACTTCTATAGTATTCAAAGAATATCACACAAAGTTGTATGGATAAACTACATTCTGTTACGCCTCATTGTAATAGCTTCTTTGCTAATCAACATACATCTTGAGACATGTGCCCCCGGCCTCATTCTCTTGAGTTCTCCTTGTAGATCTTGTACACATTTCTCCAGATAATTCTAGTGCTCAGATTTGATCTCCAAGTTGCCCAAATCTCAGGAGAATGTAGTCGGACCTCGAAACCATCCAGCAATCTGATCTAGTTTGCACCTTGACCCATGTTTGGTCCAGCCCCGATTCGAGGAGCCATGACATAAGGTACCAGCACTATCTCATGCTATATTTGCAATGGATTGCATAAGGTGAAGGATTGTCTATTGAGGGGAAAGATCGCATCTATGACGGTGGAGCAGCAAGAGACCGACCAAAGGATGGGTTCACTTAGTCTCAATGCCCTGAAGGCCAAGGGGCCATGAGGCCGACTCTATGCACCTATTAATATCAGTAGTCACACCTTCTAGGCACTCATTGATATGGGTGCCACTTACTTCTTCATGGACTTAGCAACGATGAAGAAGCTCAACCTGAAGATTGAACGTGATGAGCACACATTCAAGACGATCAACTCCATAGAGGTAGCTACAAGCAGAATAGCCAAGGATGTTGAGATCCAATTCGGTACATGGATCGAATGGGTGACAGCGGTGGTCTCCCCTATCGACGACTATGAGGTGGTCATCGGTATGTCTTTGCTAACCCAGCTACATGCCATGGTAAAGATGGATTCAGATATGGTGGTGGTTCTAAATTTGAGCTGACCTTGCATGTTTCAAGGGAAGCAAGTTAGAGGGACTCCATAGCGAGTCCTATCGGCAATGCAACTTGCTAAGGGGCTGAGAAGGGGACTTCCAACATACATTGCATTCATTCAAGAGGAAGACCTGCTGGAGGGAGAAGAGATCCCAGCACCCATCAAGGGTGTTCTCACTGAATTCAAGGATGTGATGCCCCTCGAATTACCCAAGCGATTTCTATCAAGAAGAGAAATCGATCACCAAATTGATTTGGTGCAGGGAGCACGTCCACCAGCTCAAACACCATATAGGATGGCCCCACCTGAACTCCAGGAGCTGAGAAGACAACTAATAGAGTTGGTGGACAGTGGATTCATCCAATCTTTGAAGAGTCCATATGGAGCATCGGTACTTTTTTAGAAGAAGCATGATGGTTTGTTGAAACTCTGCATCAACTATAGGGCCCTCAACAAACTCACGGTGAAGAACAAGTATCCCGTTCCATGGATTAATGATTTGTTCGATCAACTTGGTAAGGCACAGTGGTTTTTCAAGTTGGACCTTCACGGTGGGTACTATCAAGTTTGCATGGCAGTGGAGAACATCGAAAAGACGGCATGTGTGACAAGGTATGGGAGCTTCGAGTACCTTGCCATGCCTTTCGGCCTCACCAATGCTCCAGCAACCTTCTGTGCTTTGATGCAACATGTACTCCATGACTTTATTAATAAATTTGTATTAGTATACTTGGATGATATTATTGTCTACAGCTAGATATTGGACGAGCATGTGGCACACTTGAGGCAAGTCTTGTCCAACCTACAGCAATACCAACTCTTTGTGAAGAAGGAGAAGTGCGTGTTTGCACAACGAAGGGTGCCATTCCTTAGGCACATCATTGGGGATGGAAAGCTCATGATGCATCCCTCCAAGATTTTAGCCATAACCGAGTGGGAGGTACCTACATGTGTTACACACTTATGCTCTTTTCTTGGTTTAGCAAATTATTATCGGAGGTTCATCACTAGATATTCGAAGTTATGCGCCCCATTGATGGATTTGTTGAAGAAGGGTCAACCATGGTGGTGGTTGCATCAATGTCAGGAGGCATTCGATCATCTCAAGTAGGCGGTCATAGAGGAGCCGATCCTCATGCTATCGAACTTCTCAGTTCCTTTCGAAGTTCATATCGATGCATCAGATTTTGTCATTGGAGGGGTGCTCATGCAAGAAAGACACACAGTGTCCTATGAGAGTCGAAAGTTGAGCAACACCGAGTGTAGGTATACGGTTCATGAGAAGGAGATGGCAGCAGTTGTGCATTGCCTTAGAACCTGATGCCATTACCTCCTCGGATCCAAGTTTGTGGTGCACACAGACAACGTGGCCACAATCTACTTCTAAATCTAGCCAAAGTTCACTCCAAAGCAAGTGAGATGGCAGCAATTTCTTGCTGAATTCGATTTCCATAATGAGTATAAGTCAGGCCAAACCAATTCGATTCCTAACGGCTTAAGTAGAAAGGTACAGTTGGCTGTGGTTTCTTCCACTTTTGGACCAGCAAGTGACTTAATCGAGAGTGTCAAGTCCGAGATGAAGAAGGATCCATGGGCCACATCTATGGGTGAACTCATCAAGGATGGCAAGGTGCACCATTTCTAGACTAAAGATGGGCGGATTTTGACATGGGGATGGCGTGTCTATGTGCCTTCAGATGGAGGGTTGAGGCATGAGGTGCTGTGACAGCATCATGATTCTATGTGGGTAGGACATTAAGGGGTGCATCAAACCCAAGCTCTCATAGAACATAGCTACTATTGGCCAAATATGCGAGATGACAACGAGGGGTATGTTTGCACTTGTCTAGTATGCCAACAAGACAAGGTTGAACATCAGCGGCTTGTGGGATTGTTGGAGCCACTGCCTATACCAGAGTGTCCATGGGAGAGCATCTCCATGGACTTCATCATCGGGTTACCTCCAATGAAACGGTATAGCTCCATCATGGTAGTGGTGGATCGCTTCTCGAAGTATGAAGTTTTCATTCCAGCACCTACTACTTGCCATGCGGAGGATGTAGCGCGGTTGTTCTTCATATATATGATGAAATATTGGGGAATACCATGAAGCATTATTTCTAATCGCGATGCTCGCTTCATGGGAAGATTCTGGTCAGAGTTATTTTGGATACTTGGAACGGAGATGAAGATGTCCATGGCTTTCCACCCTCAGATTGATGACCAAACAGAATGAACAAATGCATTACTGGAGATGTATTTGAGGCACTATGTGAATGCCAACCAATCGAGATTGGGTTTGACTCTTGGACCAAGCCCAATTCGATTATAACTTGCAGCGATCGGTGTCGTCCGGTAAATCACCATTTGAGCTAATAACAGGATAGCAACCAGACACTCCAGGGAGTATCATAGTGGACTACGTGGAACATAGCCCAACCACCTATAGGTTCATGAGGGATCTAAAGGAGGATACATATTTGGTTCAAGTCTCCTTGTTGAAGGCGACCAAATGGATGAAGAAGTGGGCTAACAAAAAGCAGCATGCAGTTGAGTTTCAGATTGGTGATCGGGTATTGGTGAAACTCTACCATCACATGAGATTGAAGTCGGAATACCACAAAGCACTCATGAGGAGGTTTGAAGGCCCCTTCATCATCATCCATTGAATTGGAGAGACAGTGTACCGATTGTCACTGCCTTCCAAGCTAAAAGTGCATATGGTGTTCCACGTGTCTCTATTGAAGCCATTCAAAGAGGACACAACCAACCCTTCTCGGGCTCAAAGTGGGAGAGCTCCAGTGGCTTTACGAGTTTATTACACCAAGAAGGTTCCTGAAATCAAGACAGACAGGAAGAAGGGCAATCGGGTGCAGTAGTTAGTTCGATGAAGAGGACTAGCAGACTCAAAAGCAAGTTAGGAGTATGGTGATGAACTATGACAGTTTGACCACATCATCAACAAGTACCGCCTAGCCTCATCGGGATCGACTTCGGCTTAGGTGGGGGAGGATGTCATGGCTCCTCAAATTGGAGCTAGACCGGACATGGGTCAAGGTGCAAACCAGATCGGGTTGCTGGATGGGTTCGAGGTTTGACTACACTCTCTTGAGATTTGGGCAACTTGGAGACCAAATTTGAGCCCTAGAATTATCTGAGAAAATGTGTACAAGATCTACAAGGTGTATTCAAGAGAATAGGGCTGGGGGCATATGTCTCAAAATGTATGTTGGTCAACAAAGAAGCTAGTGCAATGAGGTATAATAGAATATAGTTTACCAATGCGACTTTGTGCGATATTCTAGAAACTCCACAGAAGTTAGTTCAAAGTGGATAAGGTATTTTCTTAAAGATTTTTCATTTTGAATCCAACGGATCAAGTTTCATTACAATCCGAGTTTGTTTGCATCACGAACTTGGTAGTTTTATCTAACTGCATAGAGTCCTACGGGAATGGCGATTCTAAGTTTATCCTTATCTTGTACTTAGAGAGTTGAGTTCGTGAGGAACTCGTAACTTGGGGTTGTTCCTATATAAAAGGACACTCAAGGGTGGGGTTGGAGATCAGAGAGGGAAAGAAAGAGATCATCTAAGGATCCTCCTGTATCTATGAGAGATCGAGAGATCGGGAGTGCTTCTACTGTAAACCAGCGAGTGGTTATTTAATAAAATTTCTCTTTCCCTTATTTCTTCTTCTTCTTCATGGTGTTTTCTGGTGTCACATTTTGCTGTGTTCTATTATTCTTGGGCATGGCCTAAGTCATAGAGACTAGGTTCCCATGCTAGGGAGGCTGATCGCTTCTCTTTTGCCCTGTGAAGAGCTGATCGAGCTGCATGTTGTTGGGATTTGCTCTAAGATTCCTTCGTACGTGACATTGCGTAGTTGCTGAGGTTCATTAGCAGGTTTGGAGTGGCACCCTCCATCGATGGTCTAGTCCTATCATTGCACTGGAGCCATAGCTCAGGCTAAAAAACCCAAGGACTTGCTTATTCTATATTGCTTTCACCTTAGATATTAGATCTGGGTGATGTCGATCTTTAAAAAATTGATAAAAAAAAGGAGAACTTGACTAAACCATTTGCTAAGGCCGAGAAACTAAGGAGTTCTATGAACTCAAGTAGAAGATAGGATATTTGATATCATTTTGATTAGCTTTAGTCCAAGTGGGAGTTGTTAAAAAGTATATCCTAAAGCCAATCATCTAAGTAGTAGATAATTGAAATTAGTATATGAATTATCTAATAATAATAGTTATTTGGCTGATTCATCATAAAAGTTTTATCTTTCTTAAATGAACTCCTAAATTATGATGAAGTCCTTAGAACCGCAATCAATCGATAAAGAAGGATTTATCGGATGGTTCTTAAACTGTTCATGATCAAATGATAAGTTATTAATAAGGATGATAACTTATTGAGTGTAGGTCGCTGTATGCCATATGCATTAGTTGTCCTCATAATCAAGTAGTGTGGAGACACTGGTATGGCATTCAGGTGAGATGTAGGAGTATATCTACACTGAACATGACTAATGTAGCACTCTACTATCAAGAGTAGCTAGCTAAGGCCAATGGATATAAGTGTCACTCCGGCCTGAGATCACCATGGTGACTTCCTAGCAACTCACTATACTTTGGTGCCGGACTACTTGTATTTCTAATATAGGTTTGAAAGATTTTTGGATACAGTCAAGTACTTGTGAAGTCGGTGTGTGAGTCAAGATGGGATTGACCACTCCTGATTAGCTTCAGGAAGAGAATGTCTTATTGTGTTTCAACTTAGCAAAATCTAAGCCTGGGTAATTCTCGTGAGGTGTCATGGGATTTGCAAAATTTTGAGACATAATAGAAATGACTTGCATGAGTGTTTGATAGCACACTCAAAGTCCTCTTGAGCATTATTTATCATAGAAATGAATTATACAGTAACCATGGGTTAGCGTTCTAAGAATGTTGCTTTGTATACATTCAACATATCCGAACGTCGGAAACCATTGCTGGATGGTAACTTCGATTGGTATAGGAATTGGTTCCTATGCTACCAACTAAGGTTCAAACCTATGGGTTCACACACATTAGAGCTTGTAATCTAATCAGATAGTTAATTGATGATTGAAAATCATTCTAAGGTCAATCCATCAATACGATTGATGTTTGACCTAATGCAAGTGTTGCAGGAGGATCAATTAGCAATTGAATTGCTAATTGGCTTAATTTGATTGAGCAATCAGACTGAGATCAAGTCTAATGGAATTAGATTTAATTAAAATTAGTTTGGACTTAATTAGATTAAGTCAGTTGGTTTATTAGATAAGCTAATTGCAAAAAAGAATAATTTTTTGTTTGACTATGACTTAGGTGCTCCTAATTGATTTATGATTTAAATCAGATTTAAATATTGATTTAATCTAATTTAATTGGGCTCCTTGTTGGACTAAGATCACCCTTAATTAGGTTGCATTTGATGAGAGAAGGAGAAGAGAAAGAAGGTCTTCTCTTAGGATTTCTTTGGGAACTCTTCTTCTCCAATTTTTATGAGAATTTTATATGAATAAAATCAAAAATCTTAGATCTAAAAACTTAGAAAAAATTCTAGAGGAGAAGATCTCCTTTTGTCTTAGCATAGAGATGTTTTTAGGACATCAACCATTGATGTCCTGAAGGAGAAAACTTATCTTCTCTTCGGATTTATTTTTTCTTATTTTATTTTCTGATTTGTGGAAGATCCAAGGGTTGGATTTTTCTCTTATTCCTCCTTATGTTCTTCGTCTCTTGGAGTGTCCAAGAGATTCGAAGAATATGTTCTTGATTGATCATCAGGAGGGATCCGCGAGAAGCTAGCACTTCGAGCGGATCTTCATTCGACGAACCTCCGATCTGTGTTGCAAGTTCGTATGGATCACCTATAGAGGCCGAACGTGTGTGCAGCTCTAAAAGTAATAATAAAAATCAACCATAGAGTTCTTGACCCATGCAAAGGTAAGAGATCTAATCTCTTAGTAACCTAGATATGATCTAGGGTTAGATCTAGAATTATTCTAGATCTAGGTATTGATATGATCAATACCACTTTTGATTAATTTATTTTCAGATTTATATTTACATCATGACATGTTATAGATCCTTGGTGTAGAATTTTATAATCTGATTACATGCATATTGTAGATTAAATTATTTAATCAATGCCTTCCACTGCTTTAATTTCAAAAAAGTTTTGAAATCTATGCATGAGACTATGCATGTTTCCTAGCATCTATCAGGCGTCTGCCATTGTTATAATGAAGAGGACATGTGAAGGAACAGGATTCAGCATGAGTGATTTGCAATCATAACATCCTTGGGGTTCTCCTGCCAATTTAAGCGCATCCTCCCTCTCCTTCCTCACTCTGACTCTTCTGTTCTTCTCTACTCTGCCTTTCATCTTCCTTAAGCCCAAGATCCTTGTGCTGCCTTTCGTATGATTCTTCTAGTTTCTGACATCTCTCCCCATTCTTCCTTCATTGTTCTAGTAGCACCACCGAGTTCTCCACCCATTTTAGGTTATCATTCTAACTCTTCTCTTGCATTTCCTTGTCTTTCTTTTCTTTTCCAACCCTTAGGAGTTTCATGGGAGGTTTGCTATTCTTTCTCTATTCATTGGATTTGTCTATTGATTTCTTCCAATTTTTCGTAAGTTTTTCTTTATTTAGTTCGATCCAAAATGACTTTCGAGATAACTTGGTCTAGAAGTACCTCATCCAACTTTTTTTCTAGAAACCATTTTCTATTCTCTTTTCTCTAAAGACTTTTCTCTAATCCGAATTCAGTATGGAGTCCCTCCAGAGTATGAACTAGAGCTTTCTGAGTCAAGCGACCGAGCTTGTGCCCCTCCTCTGGGTCATTTCTATTTATACATAGAAGCTCTTCATGTTGGATTGAGACTTTCCATTCCTCCTTTTGTGATTGCACTTTTTCGTTTCTTAAATATATCTCTTGCCTCTATCATCCTGAACTCCTTTAGATTTATTATAGGATTCCTCACTCTTTACCTACTGGCCAAAGTCCATCCTACAGTTTCTTTGCTTCGAACTTTTTTCACCCTCAAGCGCCATTCTTCTACCAAGGACTAGTGGTATTTGTACCCCTAGTTTAGTAAAAAGGGGTTGCTTAAGTGTACCCTTTCCTCCATTCACAATTAAAAGAAAAAAAAAATTTTATGTCCTATCCCTCCATAGAGTTATGGCTTCCTTCATGGGGCTAATTAAGGGATTCAGTCCATGGAGCTCCTAGGCTATAAAGAGAGGACCTCGACTTTGCCACTACATTAAAAAACTACAAAGCCCCTCCGCTATCCAAATTAGTAGATAACCAAACTTTATACAATCTTGGCTTGATCCCATTCAATCCGAAAGTTGTATCTTCTTTTTCGTTTCTTTATCTTTTTTCCTAACTTTGGCTTATCCACTATTGTAGAGATGACCCTCAAAGAGCCAAATCGATTGACCAAGGGGTTCGTGCACAAAAGATGTTGAGGATAAAATAGCTCCCACCGAAATCCAGTAGGATGTCCAATCTCAGTATGATTTCACCTAGAGTCGTGATGACTACGATCGAACTCCAACCAAGTTGTTCTCCTTCTCCAACCTAATTCGAGGAGGTCGACCTTTAGCCCATATGTTTTGAATGATCTTTTTAATTGCAACCATCAGCTCTCTTTCAATGACTGCAGAATGCTCCAAAGGCATGATGAACTTCGTTCAAACGAACTTGAATAGTGAAAGAAATTATTAACCGACTCTGGTCTTGGTATTAGCAGAACTCCATGAGTATCAAATCTCAGCATAACCCGACTTTGTTTACTGGCCGACCTCGAAGGCGGCTGAATTTCCTCGCTATGGATGACACTATACCTCACCAATTTCATATCAAGGACTCCAGCCAGCTAAATTCCTTTTCGATCAAACTCCATTCAGTCAAATTCTTCTCCAGCCGAATTTCTTTACTCCATCTTATGAATGGAAGCCAAACTTCCAAAAGCAACCAGAATAGCACCAGCAAGTAGACACGAGTCTTGGCAGTCACCTATCTCAACTTCCAGCAGAACTCCTCCAAGAAACCCTAGTCGCGGTCCTCAGTGAAGGACCCATTTTCCTCTCTCTTTGATCTCCAACATGAATGTTCATATTCACTCTCGACCGATCATAAAGGCGGTCGAGCTTCTCAAAGCTATTAAAGGCAACACTAGCAAAATCTAACCAACTATAGGTCTGCCTTCTACAACTTAGAAGCCAACCTCCAAGTCTGGCTAGTTCGATCCCCAATCTAGAGCAAGCAACAACTACCCTGCAAGCAATGAACCCTAGTGCTCTTTCATGCTTGCCTTGGGTATCGATCCAACATTAAAAAATATTTAAGACAATACCACCAAGAAGCTCTGAATCTTAATACTCACCCATCTCAAATCCCTATTGTCTTGGCCGAACTTCTCAAAACTATCAAAAGTAGTCCTGACTAATTTAACTAATTGCAGGTTCGCCATCCGTTATTTAAAAGCAGATCTCCAAGTTTGGCCAATTCAACTTCAAGTTCTCCATCCTAGCATGAACAACTTACTAATAGACACAGAAGTCTCCAACCTCCCATCTGAACTCTATCAAATGGAACACAACCTCCTACAAGTCATGACAAACGATAGTCCACTCTCCATAATAAACTCCACATGGCCCGAATGGCCCATTGACATTCTATTATGACTGTCCCTTCCTTTTGTCATAGGCTCTTCCTATATAAGAAATTCTCTAGATATGTTTTCTTTTCTAAGCTCCCCTCTCTGCTCTAAATTTTCTTGAATACTCCATTCTTTTTTATCAGAAAATTAACTTGACCGTCGAAGGGTCTTGCCGAAGCCACCCACCTTCGGTCTGGACTTTATCTTGCAAGTCTCATCGACGGTCTCATCTTCTCTAGCTCCAACAAACTTTGGCATCAGCATAATTTTCTGCACCAACAAGATTAGTGCTAGAGGAAGGGTCTCTGAGTCCTTGTTCTAAAAGGAGTACCTAGTTGAGTTCATCTTCTTCCTCTCCTCTCCAACTTTGCAACTTTTTTCCTTTAATCTTTCTCGTGTTCTAGCAAGATGTCATCCAAGAAAGCTTCAACCCGATAATCCATCATCTCTATTGCTAGATCTCACCTAGATCAGCCTGCTTCGACCTCATTGTTAGCACCCTAACCTCCACCAGCAGTCATAATGAATTTGGAGCAATTTAACCTTCTTGTGTAGTAGGTCAAGGGTCTCACTGAAGCAGTGCAGGCCATGGAATAGCCATCGACAATAGTCCAACTGGAGAGATCATCATTGAAGCATTGGGGCCTGGCATAGGAAAGGCCTACTTGGGTAAGTCAGCCAGTGACCCTTGGGAAGGAAAAATAGAGAGCAGAGAACCCCTTTTTTGACTATGACTCCACCCTTGGAATGTCTTTACCCTACCACAGACAGCCATCATTTGAGATTCATGATTGAGATGATATTCTGGATCAAAAGCTTTAAGAGATAAGCTAGTGGATTGAGGAACTCGGCCATACTACCCTAACCCACAACAACGACATCTACACCAACCCTCCATTCTTCATCCAAATCATGCAGGATCCCATCCCATCAATATTCAAACTTTCTCAGTTTGAGAGTTATAATAGGACTACTGATCCAGTCGACTATCTTGAAGTCTTCAGGACTATGATGCGATTGCACGATGCACCTATCGCCATTCTCTACTGAGCCTTCCCCTCTACTTTGAAGGAAGCAGCAAGAAACTAGTACTCAAGCCTTAAACTAGGTACCATTTACTCTTTTGATAAGTTGAGCCACTAGTTTGTAGCTCATTTCATCAGTAGCTGGTGCCAGAGACGAGATTCAAAATTTCTCGTCCATATCAAGTAGAAAGAAGGAGAATCCATCAGGGCTTACGTTAGCTATTTCAACGCTGCTACTTTGAAGGTTCGAATTTTGGATCAATCTATTGATATGACCACACTGAATGATGGCCTCCAGAAAAATGATCTACTCTTCTCCTTAAAGAAAAAGTACCCTCAGGATTTCACCAACATGCTAGCCCAAGCTGAAGGCTATGCTTAAGTGGAGGAGGTCTTCAAATCAAAGGATGATGAAGCTATAGGAGAGTGGCAACTATAGAGAAGTCAAGTAAAGCTCGATCATGCTCTAGAACCCCTCCTGAGCATAGATGATTTCAAACTCCATCGCAAGCTCGTCGACCAAGAAGCCTGGATCAAAGGATGTGGTGAAACTTTCCTCCTCAAAGACCACAACTACTCATCCATGAATACTCAAAAAACTCAAGTAATGATGAAAATCAATGAGCAGCTACCAACGCCAAAGAGAATGCAGACTCACCCAGCCAAGCGCAATCCCAATAAGTACTGCCTCTACCATCATGACCATGGTCATAATACTAAAGAATGTATTTAGCTTGAAGACAAGATCAAGGGGCTAATCAAAAGGGGTCGGCTGGATCAATTTCTATGACGTCAGCCAGAAAGGAGGGAGGATCGACCAAGAGTCCTATCGCAACTTGAGCCACCTCAAAGGGATGAACCATAAGGATATCAACCCCCACTTGAAATTATCAACACCATTGCTAGGGGACATTGGCAGGGAGAGACCAATAATGGATCAATGAAGCCAGGAAAGAGGTAGAGGATTGAAGAACCCATCATTTTCACTGAAGAAGATGCACAAGGGATCTAGTTTTTACATAACAACGTGGTTGTAGTAACTTTGATATTGCTGATTATGATGTATGCCACATTTTGATTGATAATAAAAATCCTACTGATGTTTTATTTTATGATGTGTTCTTTAAAATGTGTATACCTGATAGTCATATGGGATCAATAAGCTTTCCATTGGTAGGATTCACTGGTGATGCTGTACCGATCGAAGAAATAATTACTTTGCCTATTATAGGAGGCCGATATCTGAGACAGTCCAAAGCTCAAGTTAATTTTCTAGTGGCAAAGACATCCTCTACTTACAATGCGATTCTTGGCCGATCTAGTTTGAATGCATTTTGGGCTGTGGATTCAACTTATTACTTGAAGATGAAGTCTCCAACAAATCATGAGATTGGAGAAGTCAAAGGAGATCTGACTCTAGCATGGTATTGTTACACCATTGCTTTATAAGGAGGAAAGCAAGCAGAACCTTATCCAATGGATGGACTTGATGCCCATGATGATTTGACTAAGGAACAAGGGGAGCTAATTGAAGACCTTGTTGTAGTTTCATAAATGATGGGCATGAGGACCATACTACTCAGATTGGCTCCAACCTACGATAAGAAGTTCAGAAGCAGCTCGTCACATTTTTATGAAGAAATGCAGATGTCTTTGCTTGGATCCCTATAGATATGCCTAGGATTGATGCTAAAATAATGGAACACCACTTGAGAGTAGATCTCAAATGTCCATCCATAAAACAAAAGAAGTGCAACTTTGCACCAAAGTGGCAGAAGGCCATCATGGATGAGGCAGACAAGCTCCTCAAAGCCAAGTTCATCCAGGAGGTATCCTACTCAGATTAGATCATGAATGTGGTTCTTGTCAAGAAGGCAAATGGCAAGTGGAGGATGGGCATAGATTTCATAGACTTGAATAAAGCCTACCCAAAGAACAACTACCTACTACCCAAAATTGATCGATTGGTTGATGCAACCTTAGGCCATGAACTTCTTACTTTTATGGATGCCTTCTTCAGCTATAATCAAATCCGAATGACACCAGAAGATGAGGAGAAAATTACTTTTATTATGACCGTGGTCTTTTTTGTTATAGGATTATGCCCTTTGGACTAAAAAATGTAGGTGCAATGTATTAGTATCTGGTGAATAAAATCTTTAAGAAGCAGATCGACCGCAACATAGAGGTTTACATGGATGACATGCTTGTCAAAGCTGATCTTCATCAAACTATATTGCTGACCTGGAAGAAATCTTTGATACACTTTAGAAGTACAAGATGAAGTTAAACCCCATCAAATGTGCCTTCGGAGTAACCTTGGGGAAATTCCTAGGATTTAGGTTATCAAGATGTGGCATCGAATCTAATCCTGAGAAGATCAGAGCCATCCAATAAATGACTGAACCAAAAATAATAAAATAGGTTCAACACTTGATAGAAAATGTTGTAGCCTTAAATCACTTCATCTCAAGATCAGCCGAATGTTGCATGCCCTTCTTCCAAGTCCTTAAGTAGCCAAAAGACTTCTGCTGGACCCTTAAATGTCAACAGGTCTTTGAAAAATTGAAGAACTACCTCAGTTCACCTCCCCTCCTTGCCAAGCCCAAACCTGGTGAAGAATTATTTTTGTACTTGGCGGTGTCTCCTGCAGCTATTGGAGCTGTCCTGATCAGAAAATAGGCAAAAATTCAGAAGTCGATCTACTATATAAGCCAAGTTCTAAGGGATGCAGAAATAAGATATACAAAATTGAAAAAGCTAGCCTATGCTTTATTGATTGTAGTCAGAAAGCTTTGATCTTTTTCTAGGGATATACAGTCACACTTTTCATGGATCAACCTATCAAGATGTTCCTTCATCAACCCGATACTTCTAGAAGAATAGCAAAATGAAAAGTTAAGCTCACCAAATTTGACATCAATTTTCAACCTCGATTATCCATTAAAGCTCAGATACTGATCGATTTCATAGTAGAATGCACCATCTTAGATCTAGCCAAACTTGAGCTGTAAGAAGTTTGTACTTCCAGTTTACAGTCGTACTTTCCTAAAAAAGGAGTAGATCTTCCTGAGGACTTCTGAGCTCTATATATTGATGGTTCATCTAATGCCTCGAAGGCTTGCATAGGCTTGATTTTAATCAACTCGAAAGGAATTATTGCTGAACGTGTGCTACGCTTTGAGGTTCCTGCAATAAATAGTGAAGCAGAATATGAAGCTCTGATCATAGGATTGAGAATAACTAAAAAATTGGAAGTAGACCACATGAAAGTTTATAGTAATTTCCAATTGGTGGTGGGATAGGTTAATGGCAATTATGAAGCATGAGAGGAAAGCATGAAGAAATACTTTGAAAATGTAAGAAGCCTGATTTCAGCCTTTAGTGGCTTTGACATTCAACAGATCTCAAGAGCAGAGAATATGCTAGGACCAATCTTTTGTCCAAATTAGCTACCTTGGCATCAAGTGAATTGTTGAAGGAGGTCTACTTTGAAGTCTTGCAGCATCCAAGTTTGGAAGAGTCCCAGACGGTAATGCAGGTTGACCATAAGCCCAACTAGATTGACCCAATAATCTTATATCTAGAAGATGATATTCTTCCCAAAGATCCTAAAAAAGCTCAAAAATTGAGAAATGAAGCTTCTCATAATGTTTTATATAAAATAAACTATACACGAGGTCATACTCTTTGCCACGCCTCAAGTGCCTTCGATCTTTTAAAGCTAGTTATGCATTGAGGAAGGTTCATAAAAGAATATACAGAAACCATCTTGGAGGCAGATCTCTATCTTACAAATTACTTCAGCAAGAATATTATTGGCTGACTATGTAATAAGATGCCACTAATTATGTGAAAGGATGTGATTGGTGTCAAAGGAATGCCAATATTCAGAGATAGTCGGCTTCTCAACTCACACTATTGAGAGCTCCGTGCTTGTTCACACAGTGGAGGATGGACATACTCGAGCCCTTTTTCATGGCATTTGGATAGCAAAAATTTTTTTTAGTGGCAATAGGCTACTTTACTAAATGGGTTGAGACCGAATCTTTGGCAAAAATTTCTAAAGTCAAAATACAGGACTTCATTTGGAAGCTAACAGTCTATAGATTTGGCCTACCTCAGACTCTAATTACTGACAATGGGCACCAATTTGTTGGGGCAAAGTTTGTTGAATTTTATGAAGATTTGAACATTTCACTCTACTTCACGTCAGCAGCTCACCCACAAGCCAATGGCAAAGCCGAGGTAACCAACAGAACTCTACTTCAGAGAATAAAAGCAAGGCTTCAAAGGACAAAAGAAACATGGATGGACGAACTCTAGCATGTGCTTTAAGCTTATAAAACCACTCAGAGGATACCAATTAGAAAAACTCTATTTGCTTTGGCTTTTGGAATAGAAGCAGCCATCCTAGTCGAACTTGGACTTCCTTCGGCATGACTCGAAGCCTTCAATGAACAAAATAACTCACAGGATCTCAGAAAAAATCTCGACTTATTGAAGGAGAGGCGAGAGGAGGCTCAAATTAGGATGGCAGCTTGCAAGCAAAAGATAGCCTGCTACTATAATTCCAAAGTCTAGAGCAAAACATTCAGAGTAGAAAATCTGATGCTATGACGAGCAGACATTTCACAGCACAAAATCAAGGCAAGCTTGCTCCGAACTGAAAAAGCCTCTATGAGGTTGCAGAAGTCGTCCAACCCAAAACTTACTGCCTAAAAGAGCTTGAAGGAGCTACACTTTCCTGACCCTGAAACTTGAAAACTTATGAATGTATTATCAATAACTTCAATAAAATTTTCTTATTTTAACATCTATCTTTGGTACAAAATTATCTAATGATAGAAAATAAATCAACCAAACTTTATTTCTAAATAAAATAGAAGACCTCCGATTATTTAAGAGAGGAGGAAATGGAGAGAGATCCTCTCAATGGCCCTTTTATGCCCCGATAATCTTATTAGGAACAAGAGGAGGATCTTGTCCTAACAAGGATAAAAGCCAATCATGTTAAGAACAGGAGAAGGATCTCGTCCAGGCATAGATGAAGATCTCTAGTTATTTAAGATGGAAAGAAATGAAGAGAGGCCCTCTCAATGGCTCTTTTGTGTCCCAGCAATCTTATTAGAAATAGGAGGAGGATCTTGTCCTAACAAGCAAAAAAGTCAACCATGTCAGAAACAGGAGGAGAACCTCGTCCTGATATAAATGAAGACCTCTGATTATTTAAGATAGGAAGAAATGGAGAGAGGCTCTCTCAATGGCCCTTTTGTGCTTCAGCAATCTTATTAGAAATAGGAGGACCTCGTCCTAACAAAGATAAAAGCCAACCATGTCAGAAATAGAAGGAGGACCTCGTTCTAATATGGATGAAGACTTTAATTATTTAAGACAAGAGAAAATGAGAAGAGGCATTTTCAATGACCTTTTTGTACCTCAGTAATCTTGTTAGGAGTAGATGGAGGATCTTGTCCTAACATGGATAAAAGCCAACCATGTCAAGAACAGAAGGAGGATCTCGTCCTGACATGGATAAAGATCCTTACAAGAGAAAGAAGATCTCAAGTTATTTAAGATAAGAGAAAAAGTATAGAGGCCCTTTCAATAGCCCTTTTGTGCCTCGGCAATCTTGTTAAGAATAAGAGGACCTCATCCTAACAAGGATAAAAGCCAACCATATCAGGAATAGGAGGAGGACCTCATCCTAATATAAATTAAGACCCTTATGAGGAAAAGAAGACCTCCGATTATTTAAGATAGGAAGAAAAGAGGAGAGGCCCTTTCAACAGTCCTTTTGTGCCCCAACAATCTTGCTAGGAATAGGAGGACCTCATCCTAACAAGGATAAAAGCCAACCATATTAGAAATAGGATGAGGATCTCATTCTAATATGGATAAAGATCCTTATGAGGGAAAGAAGACCTTCGATTACGTAAGATAGAAGGAAATGATGAGAAATCCTTTCAACAGCCCATTTTCACCACGACAACTTTATTAGGAATAGTAGGTGAACCTCGTCCTAACTAGGATAGTAGCCAACCATGTTAGTAATAGGAGGAGGACCTCGTCCTGATGTGGATGAAGTTTTCCATGAAGGATCAAAAGCCTCCGATTCTTAAACAGGAGGTTAACCATAGATATGAAGACTCTCGATTCTTGGGCAAAGAGATATATTTGCTCCTAAATAAGTCTAAAGATCCTTGTTCACAAACAAGAGGGATTAGATATACAAGACATAGGATAGAGGTTATTGTTTCAAGATGACATCAATATCAGACATGATAAGAAAATAAAGAGACCAACAAGCATCAAACCAAGATAGAATGCAGAAGGATAATTGAAAAAAATATTTTTTATTAAAATTAAAGTTCATTATAGAGGTCCTCAAGATCGATTATAAAAAAAAAGGAAGAGACAAAGTCCTATTAAGAGTCGGACTTCGGACTGCTAGCTCCATTTAATACGAAAGCATGTTTCAAATCCTTTACTTTTCTTCAGGCTCCCTCCTTGTTTCCAAGCTCTCACCGAATAGTTTCCAAACTCTTCTAGCAACTTCTTCAGTCTCCCTCAACCTCTTCATCAAAATCACCAATTCAGCCTTAGCATCATTCACCATATTCTCCTGATAAGCCATCTAGATTTTAAGTTGAAGGAGTTTGTTGTTGGTCTTCTCGAATGTTATGGTGAGATCTCTAAGGGTCATCTTCAAGGAAGCAACTTCTTTCGGATCTCTGCTCAGACTAGCCTGAGCTCTGTCAGCTAGCTACTTTTGAAGCTGCATCACCTCGACATTTGCCATCTTGAGATTCTTTTTATAATCGTTGATCTACTCACACCAATCGATCCGGTAGGAATTAGATGCCCTTTTAGCATCATGTAACTACTTTTGAAGATCAGAGAACTTTGACCAGTCCCAGTCAAATTCCACTTGACTCTGAACCCAGGCCGAACCTCTATCCAATTAATTGATTTTTTCTTTCACTTCATAGAGTTTGGCCTCAAGAGAACAAATCTTGGCCGTCAAGGTCCAGGATTTCTCGCTAGCGCACTTCCTAGTTTCCCCAAGCTCTTCATTTAGATGGTTCTTCTTGGCAATGTATTCTTTGAAGAACTGCTTAAAAAATTAGCAGAGGTGGTTAATTTCAATGGCAGCCTCAGCATAGTTCCTTTTAGATTTCTGGAGCTCATCTTCAGTTTTCTTCAGTTTCTTACTAAGTTAATGGACTTCCTTAACTTTTTATTGAGTGCCTTCAAGGGGACCCCCTAAGGTAGAGGTTCTACACCGACTGGAGGCTGCGTTTAATGCACAAAGATAACATGACATTGAGACATGGCAAAGAAAAAAAATTTGCTTTTATTAATTAAAATATTTTAAGTATAAGAAAAAGAAAAAAAAGAAAAAAAGTACAACTATCAAAAGCCTCCGACATCTGAAGGAATAGTGGATGAGCTCGGTGCAGCTTCAGCAGTCTTGGGTTCTTGAGTAGGCTTAGAAGTCACAGTAGGAGGCTCAGCAGATGGAAGATCGATAGCAGTAGTGGAAGGTCCAACCTCATCGTCAGAAGACTCCTCTGCCAGAAAATTGAGATCGAGCTCGGGGAATTTTTCAGCCATGTTCCTTTAGCAGGGTTCGAACTCTTTGACGAAGGCTACCTTAGCAAAATCGATCTTTATGTCTTCCATCTTTTTGGAGGCCTTGAAGTCCGAGATAGCTTAATCTTTGGCCTCCAAGATCTACCTCTCCTTCTTGACAACTTCAGCCTCTGCCTTCCTCCTCTCCACCTCCAAAGCTAACTCCTCCTTCACCTCAGTCAAAGCTTGTTCAGCACTACGGACTGCCTCCTGAAGGCGCTCGACCTCGACAGACTTCTCCTTTAGAAGGTGATCGATCTCAGCATTGCATTCTTCAAGAACCTTCGCTGCCTCAACCTTTTGAAGATTGATTATCTTGATGTTGGTGATCAATTGGTGATCCATCTACAGAAAATAATGTTAGTCATGCTAATAGAAGAGCACATAGACCAGTCAAAAAGAGAGGATAAGATAGTTACCTCAAGGTCCCAAGGGTATCACATGTCCATTGCTCAAAGTCGACATGGACGATCCTATCCACGACTTCCGACAAGGTACACCCATTGATCAAGGACTTGATGACCTCTCGATCATTGAAAGAAGAGTCAGCATTATCACCATTAGATCACTCAGAGTTGTGTTTGTACCGAGCCTTCTTGGTGAGTGACTTCTTTCTTTTTCTTTCTACATCTTTTCCCTTCTCGGTAGAAGGTGCTAGAACTTGGACCTCAACGAGAGGGCTTGAAGCCATTGGAGGTGTCAAAACCTTGGGAGCAGCAGCTATTTCAGTGGGTGCGACTGAGCTTGGAGCATCAATCTTTGCATTCTTGGAGGACTCTCCGGATGCACTATCCTTCCTTTTATGAGCCCGAAGTCCTTTGGACAGTCACTTCAATTCTTTTGGATTTATTTCTGCAACAATAGAAAACTAAAGTTAGAAAAAAACTAAAAGAAATGGTTAATTAGATTTTGATGTATACCTGCTGGGTTAAAAGGACTAAAATCGAGGTTAAACAAAGTCTGATTGTCCAACAATTGAGATAGTAGAGGAGCTTGGTAATTTCTTAATTTGCTAACCAAGTCAAGGTCATCTCTCTCCAACCCGAGAGCTCGGCGAATTGAATCTCTCAACTGGCCCTAGCTAGGAAGTCCCACTTCTATGGATGGGCAGGAAACATAAAAAAAAAATTTCTTTAGTTATGAATGGAAAAAGAAGCGCCCATTAGCAAACCCTTCTTACCGAATGGGAGGGATAGGTACCACCAATTCTTAGCAGTAGGATGGTGTTTGAAGGTGAAGTAGTTGCAGAACAAAGAAATAGTTAGATGGACCTTGGTCGAGATGTAGGGGGAAAGGAAGCCTATGATAAACCTAAATAAGTTTGGGACCATAGAGGCAAAGAAAATATTCAAAAATTGAAAAAGAGCTACAACAAAGGGACGAATTAAAAGTCGAAATTTGGCATGAAGAGCTTCGGTGTATAAATAGAAGTGATCCGGGAGAGGAGCATAAGCTCAGCCATTCGGCCCAAGAAGCTCCAGTTCGTACTCCAGTGGTATCCCATACTGAATTCTTATCAAGGAAAGGTCTTCAGAGCACAAAAAATAAAAAATAATTTTAGGGATAAAAATTGAATGAGGTGCTTATACGAGTTCGGTAGGTTTTCTAAGGCTAGGATCTGGCAAGCTCGGATGGACCAGACTCCTAGAACTAGTGGACTAGGATACTTTAGAAGATATTTGGATCAAACTAAATTTGATAAACCCCCAAAAAATTAGAAGAAAAGCATTGTGAATTTTTTGAAAAAATCTGGGAAAAATGGTAAACTCTTCTGAAGAAACTAAAAGGATAAGAAATAGGAGAAAAGCAAAGAATGCAAGAAAAGAGTCAGGAGACTAACCTAAGTCGATCAAAGATTTTGACGAGATGATTGGAAAGGTAGAAGATGGACGAAAGAAACATCGATGATCGGAGAAGCTATAAAAGAGTATGAATAGGGTGTATGGGTTGGAAGGAGGCAAAGGATGAAGAAAAAGCAGGGAACAAGAAAACCAAGCGAAAGTAGAAAGTGGGGGGATGCAATGGTGTTTAAATAGCCAAGATCAGGGGCAGTTATGATTGCAGATCCTCTCTACCCACTCCTCACTTGCCGCGTGTCTTGTTCATCATACATACAACCAATGTCTGACAAGGCATTTATGGTGTTGTACTTGGAGTTCCGTGCTAGGAGAAATTTCAAGTATCGAGATCATTTCATGTCATATACCCATTAAGAAGCTTCGGTGCTAGTCGAAAAAAGCCAAAATTTTTCATCTTCTGAAAGTGGAAAACCAAGAAAGAACTTCGGCACTCACAGTTTTCTATACTCCCATCATTTGAACTTCGAACTTGGGAGTAGGGGACAAGTGTTGGAGATAAAATAGCTCCCATTGAAGTTCAGTAGGATGTTCGATCTCAGCATAACTTCACCTAGAGTCGTGATGACTACGACCGAACTCTAACCAAGCTTTTCTCCTACTCTAACCGAATTCGAGGAGGCCGACCTTCAGCCTACATATGCTGGACGATCTTTTTAGTTGCAACCATCAACTCACTTTTAATGACTATAGAATGCTCCAAAGGCATAATGAACTTCATCTGGATGAACTTGAATAGTAAAAGTGTTAGATATATGTACCCTAGAAGTTAGAATTGGCTGACACTTGTAATACACTTCTAGGGGCAAAATTATAATTTTGACTATAATCAATAAAATGGATTATTTTCTATCACATATGTGTATTTAGTGTTTGTGATACATCCTTTGAGTTAATGATAATGATAATTCATATTTTCAAGAGTTGAAAATTTAAGACATGAATAATCATTATTAACTCATAAAATGCTTCCGACCATAGGATCATCACGAGGATGGTGATTGATCCGAAAGGTTGATGTACAATCGCTTCTCTTTAGTAGATGAGTCTTGAGTCTACGGTGTGGAGACATCGGAGCGAGAGTATAGGTACTCGTTAGAGAATGAGGGCACGGAGCGTAACCACCTCGAGTAGTCATTAGGAAGTCTACCTTCTCATCAATGACTGACTCGATGCTGCAGTGGTGTATCTAGTTCTCTGACCTTAGGTGCATCGGCAGTTCACCTTGAGGGTGTTATAGTTTGACTACACCATAACTCGGTCTCCTAGCCATTTGGAATCCTGAGGTGTATGTTGGCTATCGCATGTTCATTGTAGGAACTGGATTGCATCAAGATGGAATCTATCTACCTCGGTGGTAGAGGAGCAGCCCTATGATGATCATAAGAATCAAGTCAAAAAGTCCATAGCCATGGCAGAGTGAAATAATAGAAAGAGTTTCTATTTAGATTTTCACATCGAACTTGAATCGAATGATTACATCATATGACAGAAACTAAGGTTTGACGAGTTCATCTTAACCCTAATTTGATTGGGGCTCAAGATAGAAGAACTTAATCACATAGGTAGCTGCACCAAGAGATTTGCATTCAGCTCTGATGGGTTGCCACCATATACTACTAGGTGTCACTGGTGGATTTTGAGAGCAATTAGAACGATTTAGATGATCGATCATTCTAGCTGTTCGAATCAGAAGAGTTCTGATCTATCGAGAGTTTCGATGATAGAGATCATGACATATCCCATTACTATACAAAACTGAACCTAACTGGATCACATAAACAAAGATTTGAATCTAGTGATCAACAATTGAACTGATCTAGTTCAATTGATCTAAATGAGATTCAATTAGGTTCAAGAAAATCGTGCTAGCACTCGATTGAATCTAACATTCTTCTTTTACTATCATAAATAGTTGTCCTAACTGAGCCAAAGGAGTTTGTGCTCAATCAAAGGCCTTCACTTGGTCTAACTGGAGCCTGTCCAGATCAAAAAAAGATTGTCTTATTTTGTAAGATAATACCTGCCATTTTTGGTCATCTGCCATTTCTCGTCCTTTGACTTTGGTCAAAAGTTGACCTTTAACTGGTCAAATGCTGACCATTGACACTTTGACTTCTATCCACATGTCATGCATCTATTGGAGAGCTAGTGGGGGCTTGTCCCCCTACCAAAAACTGGTAAGGAGGAGGGCGCATGCCAAGGGTGGCGTGCGCCCAAGCTTGAGGCGCCCAAGAGTTCCTATTGGACAGGGACTCCATCTCCTTATTGGATTCTGATTAAACTCTTCCTAAGAACCAACTTTGACTGGTCTTAGGTGCCATCTAAGGATGAATCCAAGGAACTCTATTCCCACCAATCAGATTTAGATCTGATTTCATAAAGGGTTGTGATTGGTTGGGAGAAGAGGAGTTAGATCACGCATAGTCTATAAATAAGACCCTGCGCCCAACTCAAAAATAATAATGAGAGAATAATTCTCTACACCCCAAGGCTACCTCTCTCTTCCTCTTCCATGCCAAGTTCATCTTCTCCCTCTCCTCTCCATGCCTAAAGAAGTTTGGGATCTCAGTTGTTGCAATCTAGGCGAGAGAAAGGCGATAGAAAGCTAGAAGGCTGCGCTACTGCAAAGGACAACTGCTGATCTTTGAAAGCTATTTTGAAGATTCTCCAAATTAGATTCAGATCTAATTTTTGGAGATATGATAGAGAAGAAGAGAATCTCTAGATCCAACCCGAGTGGATACCGACAAAGGCCAAGCACTTGCGTGGCTAGATCTAGAACCTTGCGCTGCTTACAAGATCATCAACGGGTAATAGGATTACCCTACATCAAGATAAATTAAATCTAATTTAATTAATCTATATTTTATTTTAATTATTAGAATAATAAAAATTAGATTTGAAATATCTCAGATCTAATTCGGATCAAAGAGAAAAGTTTTAAAATATATCTCTTGATCCGATCAGATTTGAATGAACCTGGTCTGGGAAATCAGGATTTTCCTTCAACTGGTATCAGAGCCAGATTCTAAAGTATTTAGATCTAATTTTAAATTTATTTTAATTAGAAAATAAGTGATTTTAGATGTCACATGAGATATGATCAGATCTAAAATCAGAAAAATTAAAATTAAATAATTTGAATCTAAGATTAGAAAATATGCATGACTAGTTCTAAAATAGAATAGTCCTATAGAATAGTCTTACATGTTTATAATTTAATTTAATTAAATCATATTTTAGATCTATTTATTTACTATTTTTTGATATTATAATTATTATAATAACATCTAAAAAATAACAAATAAAAATTATTTAATTTTAACATCATATGAGATATGATTGATGCATGTCTAGACTAGTTGTAGAATAGTTCTACATAGTTATCTAGATTAGAGTTTATTTTGATAAGATTAATTTAAATCTAATTTTTTAGATTATTATGAGATAATTTAGATCTAAAAACATGCATGATTCGATACATGAGATGTATGCAAAATATGCCATGATTAGATCTAATTTGTATATGAGATATATGATATAGATCTAAAACTATTTTGTAATATTACATGTTCCTAATTAAGGCGTTCCTCTTAGCCGTCCGATCATAAGAATAAAGAAGGGTTTAAAGGCCCTCTCCTCCCATTCGATGGGGTGTTCTTATGATGTGTAGGGGTGCTGCGTGTTCGTCCTTAATCAAAAACCCAAAACTTACTTTCTGCAAAATCCTAGATCCCGAAACCCTAGGATTTATTGTGCATATTTTATTTATGAATCCTACTTAATTAAAAATTAAGATTATAAAATATTAATTAGGTCTAAAATTGAGAATTTTAGATCTAAGATATATTCATAATAACTGAATTCGGGCTTGGGTAGCTCAATTAGGTCTAAGCGGTTGATCAAATCAAATCAAGAGTTAGTTAGATGGGATCAACAATGCTTAAATTGACTAGCCTAATAGGATTAAGTCTGGGTCAAGATCGAGTCACGATCAAGCAAGATCTAATTAGTCTCAGAGGTTAGAGTCTGGATTGTAGGCTAATCCAATTAGTTCTGGTTCAACAATTTGGTGTCTAAGGTAAGTTTGACAGATACGATCGACTGGTTTTTAATTGGGAGCTACTCGACCTGAATGCGTTCTTATATGAATTAATGGCATATCCCTTCCATCGATCTAACTTACCTAGCCATATCTGTTGACTCGATTCTGATTTGAGGTGGTCAATAATCTGAGTTAACTCATGCCACTAAGTTAGTCATAATTGTTATGACTATGATAAGTCTAGTTTATTGAGACCTGAATCAATTCTCTCAAAGAAAAGATTAAGTCTGAGGTCTTCCACCATTGTAGATGTGCGGGCCCTTTTCGATGTTGATTGTTCTCGATTGGATACAGTGGCTCAATTGCATCAGAAAGATGCAACCATGTCTATTAGACATTGGATGCTATGAGCTGGAGGATGAGTTGGGCTCAATATTTTGGATACGGTGAGAGACTCAATTAGGAATCCAGTCTGTACAAATGATAGGTCTGACTTAACTAAGGAGTGGGTCAATATTTTGGATACGATGAGATTCATGAATTAGAGACCAAGTTTGGGTGCACCATGATTAGAGAATCATTAAACAAGAGTTGTTCACTTATTGGCTAACCCATCACCAATAACTGTTAGGTGAAGTGATGAGTCAATTGGTGAGACCGCACCACCCACTAGAAATCATTAATCGTAAAGATTTTCGCATCTCTACAGAGGGAGTGTAGGAATTCGAAAAAATAGTGGAAGCTAATTTGTTTAAAAATAAAATTTCTAAACAAATTGGTCAAGTCATAATTACAGTATCTAACTAGAATCTTTGACTCTCTACAGAAAAATATCTGCGTCCAATCCATTAGCACGTATCCTGGACACACATAGATTGATCGAATCCAATTATAAAGATTGGCTTAGGAACTACAAAATTATTTTGGGTTCCGAGATGTTAACCCTTGTATTGGACCAGGACCCTCCCACCTTATCAGCCCATCCATCTGCTACACAAAGAGCATCTCTGGAAAATGGATAGATGAAGATAATAAGGCCAGATATTACATGTTGGGCTCGATGTCTGATGAGCTCCAGCGCCAACATGAAGATATCGAGACTACTCGCCAAATGTTGGCTCACCTGTAAGAGACGTTTGGTGAATAGAGTCATGCAGCCAAGTATCAAGTCATGAAATGACTTTTTAAGGCTAAGATGCGTGATGGGCAGTCAGTCCAATATCACTGTCTGATGATGATCAAGAACTTAGAAGAGCTTGAGAAGCTCAATGTGAAGATGGACTTGGATCTGCAAAATGATGTTATTCTGCAATCCTTGACTGATGCATATGGGCAATTCATCATGAATTACCACATGAATAAACTTCAAAATTCCTTGGCTGAATTAATGAACATGCTGGTCACTACTGAGCTTTCTATGAAAGGTTCTAAAGGCTCAGTTCTTGCTATGGAACAGACTTCTTCCAAAAAAAAATCTTTTGGAAAGAAAAAGAAGTCTGCGAAAAAGTAGAAGATGGAAGACGAAAAGAAGAAGAAGGTAGAGCCGAAGAAGAAGGCCGCTGTCAAAGAACAGTGTTTCCATTGCAACAGTGACGGCCACTAGAAGCAGAACTGTCCTACTTATCTGGCCACCTTGAAGAACAAGAAGGAAGGTCCTTCTAGAGGTATGCTCGTTATTGAGTCTAACCTTATGGTTTCTTCTGCATCCAGTTGGATGCTTGACTCTGGTTCTAGTGCTCATCTGTGCACTTCCATACAGGGTCTTGAGGATAGCAGAAGATTGAGGGATGGAGACATGATCCTATGCATCAAAAATGAAGCAAGAGTTGCTACAGTGGCGGTGGGAATATACCCTCTTCGATTACCATTTGGTTTAGACTTAATTTTGAAAGACTGTTATTATATGCCTACAGCTAGTAGGAATTTGATTTCTGTTTCATGCTTAGCACTAGAAGGCTATGTGATTACCTTCTTTAAGGACCATTGTAACATTCTTTATGAAAGAAATAAAATTGCAAATGATTTTCTTATTAACAATCTTTATCAGCTACATATTGATGTATCTATTCTAACTATCGAGCAAAACGTGAATGCCAAACAACCTAGGGATAGTCCAAATGACAGGTATCTATGACACCTGAGATTAGGTCATATAGCAGAAGATAGGATCAACAAATTAGAGAAAAATAGGCTATTGACTCCGTTGACTTTCGAGTCATATCCAACTTGTGAATCTTGTCTTCAAGGCAAAATGACTAAACTCCCTTTTGTAGGACATGGGGAAAGGGCCACAGATCTCCTTGCCCTAGTACATACTGATGTGTGCGGCCCATTTGATGTGCTGGCTAGAGGCAATTTTGTCTACTTCATTACCTTTACCGATGATCTATCTAGGTATGGGTATGTGTATCTTATGAGACACAAGTCTAAAATTTTTGAAAAGATCAAAGAATTCAGACATGAAGTAGAAAAATAAACTAAAAAGCCCATTAAAGTTCTTCGATCAGATCGAGGAGGTGAATACCTTAGCCGAAAATTCCTAGACTATCTCAAGAAAAATGGCATAGTCCTTCAATGGACTCCACCAGGAATACCTCAACTCAACGAGATTTCAGAATGGAGAAATCGGACTCTATTGGATATGGTCCAATCCATGATGAGCTTCATAGACCTCCCTAATTTTCTTTGGGGACACTCATTATTAACTTCAATTTATCTACTGAATAGGGTTTCCTCTAAAATCGTTCCTACCACACCGTATGAGATATGGCACGGTAAAAAATCAAGTCTAAGTCATCTCAGAATTTGGGATTGTCTGGCTCATGTCAAAAGACAACAAACGGACAAGTTAGAGTTTAGGTCCTTCAAAGCTTGATTCATAGGATATCCTAAAGAGTCATTAGGATACTATTTCTACATTCCAGAAGACCATAATGTGATTGTGAGTCGACATGCCATCTTTCCTAAAAAATAGTTTATTCAAGATAGCGGCATTGGAAAGCAGATTAAGCCTGATAAGAAAGTCTCACAAGTACAACGAGCTAAGGATTAATTGGAACCAAATTAGGTTGAGCCAATAAGAACACTACCTCCTCCACCTCGTAGATCGAAAAGAGTTTTCCATCCCCCTGAAAGATACTTAGGTATTATTTCAGAGGAAGTAAAGAAAATGTTCCTCGTAGGTAATGGTGCTCATGGTGATGATCCCAAAACCTACAACGAGGCGATATCAGATATCGACTCTGAGAAATGGCTAGAGGCAATGCAGTCAAAAATTGACTCGATGCACTCAAACCAAGTCTAGACCTTGGTGGATCCACCAGAAGGTATAGTACCTATTAGGTGTAAATGGATCTTCAAGAGAAAGATTGGTGCAGATGGAAATGTGGAGACATTCAAGGCTAGACTAGTGGCAAAAGGTTATAGTCAACGTGAAGGCATTGACTATCAGGATACCTTTTTCCCAGTGGCTATGCTAAAATCCATCCGCACATTGCTTGCCATTGCAGCCTATTTCGATTATGAAATATGGCAAATGGACGTGAAAACGACATTCTTAAATGGATATCTTGAGGAAGATATTTATATGGAACAGCCGCTAGGTTTCACATCCAGTGATACTGATCACAAGGTTTGCAAGCTGCAAAGGTCCATTTATGGACTTAAGCAAGCATCTTGAAGCTGGAACACTCGTTTCAATGATGTGATCAAAATGTTTGATTTCATCAAAAATGAAGAGGAACTGTGTGTCTTCAAAAAGGTCAATGGGAGTGTTATTGTCCTCCTCGTATTGTACGTCGATGACATCCTCCTTATTGAGAATGATACTCCCATGTTGACGACAGTCAAAATATGGTTGTCCAAGGAATTCTCCATGAAAGACCTAGGTGAAGCATCCTTTATTCTAGGAATTAAGATCTATAGGGATAGACTGAATAGGATGCTAGGACTTTCACAGAAGATGCACATAAAGAAAGTACTAAAGAGGTTTAGTATGGAAAACTTTAAGAGGGGATTAATATCCTTCAGACATGGTATTCATCTTTTCAAGAAGATGTGTCCTAGCACACCTGAGGTCAAGAGAGTCAATTCTGCAGACAATGTGGCAAACCAACTTACAAAGCCATTGGGACAACAAAAGATCGAAGCCCATCTTGAGAAGATGGGACTTAGACTTGTAGCCAATTGGCTTTAGGACAAATAGGAGATTGTCAGATATATGTGCCTTAGAAGCCAAAATTGGCTGACACTTGTAACACACTTCTAGGGGCAAAATTATAATTTTAACTATAATCAATAAAATGGATTATTTTCTATCACATATGTGTATTTAGTGTCTGTGATATATCCTTTGAGTTAATGGTAATGATAATTCATATTTTCAAGAGTTGAAAATTTAAGACATGAATAATCATTATTAACTCATAAAATGCTTCTAACCATAGGATCATCACGAGGATGGTGATTGATCCGAATGGTTGGTGCACAATCGCTTCTCTTTAGTAGATGAGTCTTGAGTCTATGGTGTGGAGACACCAAAGTGAGAGTACAGATACTCGTTAGAGAACGAGGGCACTGAGCATGACCACCTCGAATAGTCATTAGGAAGTCTACCTTCTCGTCAATGACTGACTCGATGCTGCAATGGTGTATCTGGTTCTTTGACCTAAGGTGCATTGATAGTTCACCTTGAGGGTGTTATAGTTTGACTACACCATAACTCGGTCTCCTAGCCATTCGAAACCCTGAGGTGTATGTTGGCTATAGCATGTTCATTGTAGGAACTGGATTGCATCAAGATGGAATCTATCTACCTCGGTGATAGAGGAGCAGCCCTATGATGATCATAAGAATCAAGTCCAGAAGCCCATGGCCATGGCAGAGTGAAATAATAGAAAGAGTTTCTATTTAGATTTTCACATCGGACTTGAATCGAATGATTACATCACATGATAGAAACTAGGATTTGATGAGATCACCTTAACCCTAATCTGATCAGGGCTCAAGATAGAAGAACTTAATCACATAGGTAGCTACACCAAGAGGTTCGCATTCAACTCTGATGGGTTGCCACCATATACTGCTAGGTGTCACTGGTGGATTTTGGGAGCAATTAGAATAATTTAGATGATCGATCATTCTAGCTGTTCGAATCAAAAGAGTTCTGATCCATCGAAAGGAGTTTCGATGATGTCGATGATAGAGATCATGACATATCCCATTACCATATAGAACTAAACCTAACTGGGTCACACAAATAAGGGTTTAAATTTGGTGATCATCAATTGAACTGATCCAGTTCAATTGATTTGAATGAGATTTAATTAGGTTTAAAGAAATCATGCTAGCACTCGATTGAACCTAACGTTCTTCTTTTACTATCATAAATAGTTATCCTGATTGAGCCAAAAAAGTTTGTGCTCGATCAGAGGCCTTCACTTGGTCTAACTGAAGTCTGTCCAGGTCAAAAAAGGATTGTCTTATTTTGTAAGACAATGCCTGCCATTTTTGGTCACCTGCCATTTCTCGTCCTTTGACTTTGGTCAAAAGTTGACCTTTGACTGGTCAAATGTTGACCATTGATACTTTGACTTCTGTCTATGTGTCATGCACCTATTGGAGAGCTAGTGGGGGATTGTCCCCCTGCCAGAAACTGGCAAGGAGGAGGGCGCATGCCAAGGGTGGCGTGCGCCCAAGCTTGAGGTGCCCAAGAGTCCCTGTTGGACAGGGACTCCATCTCCTTATTAGATTCTGATTAGACTCCTCCTAAGAACCAACTTTGACTGATCTTAGGCACCATCTAAGGATGAATCCAAGGGACTCTTTTTCCACCAATTAGATTTAGATCTGATTTCACAAAGGCTTGTGATTGGTTGGGATGAAGAGGAGTTGGATCACGCATAGTCTATAAATAAGACCCTGCACCCAACTCAAAAAGAATAATGAGAGAACAATTCTCTATGCCCCAAGACTGCCTCTCTCTTCCTCCTCCACACCAAGTTCATCTTCTCCCTCTCCTCTCCATGCCCAAAGAAGTTTGAGATCTCAGTTGGTGCAATCTAGGCGAGAGAAATACGACAGAAAGCTAGAAGGCTGCGCTGCTGCAAAGGACAACTGCTGATCTTCGAAAGCTATTTTGAAGATCCTCCAAATCAGATTCAGATCTAATTTTTGGAGACATGATAGATAAGAAGAGGATCTCCAGATCTAGTCTAAGTGGATATCGGTAGAGATCAAGCACTTGCGTGGCTAGATCCAGAACCTTTCGCTGCTTATAGGATCATCAATGGGTAATAGGATTACCCTACATCATGGTAAATTAAATCTAATTTAATTTATCTATATTTTATTTTAATTATTAGAATAATAAAAATTAGATCTAAAATATTCTAGATCTTAATCGAATCAAAGAGAAAAGTTTTGAAATATATCTCTTGATCCGATCAGATCTGAAAAACATGGTCTGGAAAATTAGGATTTTCCTTCTGAAAGAAATTATTAACCGACTCTGGTCCTAGATTAGCAGAACTCTATCGAGTATCAAATCTAAGCATAGCCCGACTTTGTTTGCTGGCTGACCTCAAAGGGAGCTAAATTTTCTTGCTATGGATGATAGTACATCTCACCAATTTCATATCAAGGACTCTAGCTAGCCAAATTTCATTCCGATCAAACTCCATTCAGCCAAATTCTTCTCCAATCGAATTTCTCTACTCCATCTTATGAATGGCAGCCTATCTTGAAAGCAACCAAACTTCCTAGAGTAGCCAGAATAGCGCAAGCAAGTAGCCATAAGTCTTGGCAGTCATCTATCTTGACTTTCAGTCAAACTTCTCCAAGAAATCCTATCGGCGGTCCTTAATGAAAAACCCACTTTCCTCTCTCTTTGACCTCCAGCTTGAATGTTTAAATCCATTCTCAACCAACCTTAAAAGTGGTCGAGCTCCTCAAAGCTGTCAAAGATAGCAGTAGCAGAATCCAACCAACTGTATGTCTGCATTCCGCAACTTAGAAGCCAACCTCTAAGTCCCACCAGTCCAATCCCCAATTCGGAGCAAGCAACACCTATCCTGCAAGTAGTGAACCCTAGTGCTCTTTCATGCTGGTCTTGGGAATCGACTGAACTTCAAAAAATAATTAAGACAATACCATCAAGAAGCTCTGAATCTTAGTACTCACCCATTTCATATCCCTATTGCCCTAGCCGAACTCCTCAAAACTATCAAAAGTAGCCTTGATAGAATTTAATCGATTGTAGGTTAGCCATCCATTATTTAAAAGCCGATCTCCAAGTTCGGTTGGTTCAACTTTGAGTTCTCCATCCTAGCACAAACAACTCGCTAATAGACATAGAAGTTTCCAACCTCCCATCCAAACTCCATCAAATGAAACACAACCACCTACAAGTCACAATAAATGATAGCCCACTCTCCGTAACAAACTCTACGTGGTCTAGATGGTCTACTAATATTCTATTATGGCTATTACTTTCATTTTGTTATAGGCTCCGCCTATATAAGGAACCCTCCAGATATGTTTTTTTCTCTAAGCTCTCCTCTCTACTCTAAATTTTTCTGAGTACTCATTCTTGTTGGCCAGAAAATTAACTTGACCATTGGAGGGTCTTGCCGAAGCCACCCACCTCCAGTCCGGAGTTCATCTTACAGGTCTCATCAATGGCCTAATCTTCTCTAGCTCCAATAAACTTTGGCATCAGCACTATTTTCTGCACCAACAAAAGAGAAAGGAAGGTGCCTCCTCCAGGGAGGCATCAAAATGAACCAGAGTTGAAGATCTGAGCTTGGCCATTCCGACCTAGGTGGCTCCTATTCAAGAGGTTGTCGCACCCCCATCGAGCTCAACCTCACCCAACAAGATCGCCACCTCCACACTACCTGAAAGGAGGAGAGAGGTGGAGAAGAGGAGGAAGAGAGCAGCTACCAAGAAAGTCCAAAAAGATTCTAATGGGTCCAGCAGCAACAGCACCAACCCGGTCTGAGGTTCACTTGATGATTGGGAGGTCATCTAAACCCTTGTGGAGGGGTGCATCCTTCCAAACATAACTGAGAGAATGCTTCAAATGGATGATGAGAAGAGAATGAGAGACTCTTATATGGCCTTTATAGAGGTAACTGCTTTTTTCTTTAATCTGAATACATGCATGCTCTCTAATAATAACTTATATTTTGTTGTTTGTAGCTGGAGCATCACTTATTCACCAACATGGAGGTGATCAACCTCTACAAGATTGAGGTTTCAAGGGCTATCAAGGGGGTTGAAACTGCTAAGGAGAAGGGCAAGAATGCTAGGGCCGAGAATGATCGATTGAGGGAAGCTCATTCCACTGAGGAGAAGTTTCCCGAACTAGATCTCAGGTTCCTACTCGAAGAATCTTCTGAAGATGAGGCTGAGCTTCCTGCGGCCAAAGTTGACCTTCCTCATGCCAAGCCTGCTGCCGCCAAACTTGCTGAACCTGCCCCTACACCTACTAAGGGGCCTACATCTGTTGAGGCCACATCGAGTTCTTCAGTTGCTTTACTACCAGAGGTCAGTGACCTCCACTGATTGTACCTTTTTTTCTTTCACACCTTATATACTTAAAATTTTTTAGTTAAAAAAATTAAAGTTTCTCTTTTGTCATCCCCTTGTGTGTTGTGATATGCTTATACTTTAAGAGAATATGCAGGATTTCTAGCTCTACTTTCAAAATTTTTTTCAAAAATTTATTCAACAAAATTAAAAATTAATCTAATTAATTTTTAAGAGATATTAATCATATCAATAAATCCTACATATCTAGGATCGAATGTGATGTACATGCATTTAAAATTTAAAAATTAAATTATCAATAGTAAAATATTTTTATAACTCTATGTGTTCAGAACACGGTACCTTGCACGAGTAGCCGAACACCATAACCAACACCTCACTGGGAAGGTCCTCTTATTGTGATGTAGTCACATAGGTCATTTGGCCTCCTCGAATCATCCACATGAGGCCCTGATCCTCATCAGCTCCTCCTGAATGCTGGCTTGATGCTGGAATCTTTGATGGCTGATTTTGATCGAACTTCTTTGATCTTCTTCCATGGGATCTTTGGATGCTTTGGATCACCAATAAAAGTAGGGGAGAGGTAGAGGAGTCTCTCCTAAAAATTTTGTGGGCTTACAACTCTCGTAGCTCGTAGAAAACCTTCTCGAACCCTAGGTTGAAACCTTAGGGCAACACACTCACCCAACCCTATGCCTCTCTATTTTTTTTTCCTCAAGAAATTTCAAACTCAACTCATGCACAAATGTGGCTCACGGATAGAGAGGTTTCTGACTTCTCAAAGTGTGCACACCCTAGGGAAATCCAATTTAAATTTGTGCCAATTAGTGTGGAGGGATAAGGATAAGTTATTGCTTATTCAAATTCAAACACAACTTGAATTCAAATGAGCAACCAACTAAGACTTACCCTTTAGGGTGTGAGAAACTAGGTGGGCACCCTCTTTTGTGCATGGAGAATGTTTCACAAGGAATATTTTCTCGTAGAAATTCAAATGTGCGTAAGAGCAGGGTGAGGTGGCTGGTAGACTAGTCAAACTAGTCTAAATTAAACCTAATCCAATTGAACCCAATCCAAACCAAACTGATTAGGCCCAATTAGACCAAATTAAACCCAACTCATTTAATCTTAATTAGGTTTAATTAAATTCTAATCAAATCAATAATTAATTAAGCCCAACCTCTAATCAAATTAGGGAACAAACCTTCTTGGCGATTAGGTTTTCTCATAATCTAATCGGGTCAAACCCAACTGAATCTAATTCAATTGGACTTGATCCAAAACTCATTACTCAATCAAATTGAGTTTATTAATAATCAAATCACTAATTAAATCTCTCATAAATAAAGTCCAAATTGAGTGGGTATCCAGGCAATATAGTCCAATCAATATGAAACTCTTGATCAAAGAGTCCCAAACCAGTGGGACTCTTGACCCTAGTGTCCCAAATGAGTGAAACTCATGATTGTAGAGTCTCAGACCAGTGAAACTCTCGATCATAGAGTCTCAGATAAGTAGGACTCAGAGTTTCAATGTAGTGGAACTCTCGATCGAAGAGTCCCAATCTAGTGGGACTCTTGACCATAGAGTCCAAGTCCAGTGGGACTCCTCACCAACCATCAAATTAGATAGGAACCTCTAATGTGTGTGATCTCATAGATTTGAACTTAAGTTGATAGCATAGAAATTAATTTATGTACCAATCGAAGTGACCATCTAGCAATAGTATCCAACGTTCGGATAGGTCGAATAGTCGTAATCACAACATTCATAACCTACGTGAATATGGTTACCGCATAATTCATCCCTTTGATCTCTATGTTTAAGATAACTCAAAGTTAAACTACCAACCCAAAAAAATATATCCATATCATATCTCAATGCAATCAATCCTATGATTCCTCACTAGGACTATCCTGGCTAAGGATTTGTTAAATTGAAACAGAATTGAACATAGCTCCTAAATCCAAAGTGGTCAATCCCATCTTGATTCTCACACTGACTCCTCAAGTACGTGACTATGCCTAGAAACCTTTCATCATTGAATTAGAAATTCAAATAGTCTAGCACTAAAGTATAGTTAGTTGCTTGGAAGTCACCGTAGTGATCTCAGATTAGAGGGACACTTATACCCACATTCCATCAGAGCAAATCTTGATAGTAGAAAAGCTTCAGAGTTAGTCACATTCAGTGCAATGTATGTAACACCCCACCTCAACAACTAAGTAAGGATATAGTGGTTGAGCTTGGCTTAATTAGTATTTTGTGCCATGGTTTACAAAGTACCATTAAATTCAGTTCAACTACTAACAACCTGCTTCAAGAGTGATTCAATTTATACTTCAACTAATCAACTCAAACTATCTAGAAATCCCTAAACTAACCAAAGTAAACATCACAAGGTGTTATATACATGATACCAAACTTTGTTTATATAATACTAACCAAAACATGTCATAATCTTTCTATTAAACATCTCTAACACATAATACATGATAAACTATTTTTTCCCCTTTCACTTTACTTTATACAACTCATGCTAACATAAAGTCACTCTCAAAAACCCATCTCTTAAGATGAGGCTAACATGGCCAACCTTTTGTAGTGTATATGCTGAAGGGGATGCACAAGATGCAAGTATTATGCTGAGCTATGATCCTTTTGTGTCTGCAAAGAAAAAGAAATGAAACACGTAATGAGACTTACGTCCCAGTGAGCAAATAAGCTAGCTAATAGTTGAGAGATAAAAAACTAATTTGCTGGAGATCTATGTTTCACATACACATTAATTGCTAACAACATATTCAGGAAAACTTTTGCTTGCTGAACAACATAATACAACCATGTAACTAATAAGATAACATCAAATTGCTAACTACCGCTGACTACACCCCAGTGCACTCCTTCCAAGGGCAGTCGATACAGTCACTACTATAGTATCAAACAAAACTATGGAGGTGCCAGCTCAATAAAATGAAACTACTAAATACTGCCAACTACACCCTAGTGCATCCTACCAAGGGTAGTCGGTATGGTCACTACTGAATCAAACAAGACTAAGGAGGTGCCAGCTCATTAGTACCATTGATTACACCCTAGGGCACCCCTATCAAAGGTAGTCGATATGGTGTTGTTAGTATAGAGCCCCACCAGACAAAAGACTACGGAGGTGCCAGCTGAATATTTCTTTTCTATAAGCAAAATCATAATTCACCACATAGGTTGATCACTCCTGTGCATCACTTGTTGAAAATCAATTCAATGAAATACTTTCTGCTCAAAACATGCCTTGCTATTCCCATAGGAACATATATGCACACATACCATATATATATTTATAACAGGTCAACCATGACAATCACTTCCATTACCAAAGTTGCAATCACATGACCAATGCAACATAAGAATGATTCACTTTCAAAGCAAATTGCATTCATAGTAAAGTTTAGTAAAGAAACCATCATTGTTAGATAGTAGATTTACTCACTTTAAAAAAATTATCCAACCATTCTGGAGCTTAATTCACCCAGAACACTTTCTGAGCCCTCTTCTTCTCCTATAAATTGATAAACACTATTTACTGTAAAATCCATATGATATCTGAACATGCTTGTATATGCTTTGCTTTTATATACTTATTCTTAATTATACAAACTCTTGTTTTGACTTAACTTCATTTGCCCTAGCTTAGATTCAACAAAACCTTAACAAAACTTTAGTCTTCCCACAATTTTCTCTCTTCATAATCTATTTTAAATTCAGCCAACATGAACTCAACTCACTTACTGAAATATTTCAAGAAGAGTTTCATGCCATAAAGTATATAGCACTATTTCTCTTTGTATTTAAACTTTAAATTTAGAACTTGCTTTACCAGAACATCAAGGTTAAAAGGATTATACCTAAGGTTTCCTCTAGATTCAATTTAAGGATCAAAATTCTTTTCTCAGGTATGTTATGTACTGCTGCTTTTACAAATAGTTTTCTTTTCTTCTTGTTCTAGCAACCTTTCTTCCTCAAATCAATTCCTTCCTAAACCTCCTTTGCTAGCCTAAATTCTCCTTGGTTTTTGACTAAGAAAAGCACTTCTTCCCAGGCTCTTTTCCTCTCCAGCTTTTTTGTTTTCACTAAAGAACTAAAACACTAGTAAAGACAATCAATAGCTATGCTATTGTGAAGGAATTATTTAAGAAAATCACTTGCTAGGTGTCTAAACCCCAAAAAGCTAGCAAGAAGCTTACTTCCCAAAAGTATTTTCTTACATTAAAAATTGTCCAGCTAACCCACTTTAAATTACAATAAAATTTTTTACTTGAAAGCACTCGGCTGAAAACCTACTCCCAGAATTTCCTGCAAACCGAGACGTCTCGCTATTGGCCAAGATGTCTCGACACAATCAAGACCTCTCAATTTTAAATCGAGATGTCTCACTCTTAGGAAGATAGAAACTTGTTTCTATCACCTGAAACTTGAGACATCTCGAGTTCAGGCCGAGACATCTCGATCCCCTGAGTTTCAAAAATTTTATTGCGATACTCTGTTAACAGCTTTACTCAATACTATTCTTATTTATGTCCTCATTTATTTTACTCTCCATTAATTTTAAAATATAAATGTAAATAAGATAATACCCCCTATTTAGAATCAATAAAAATATCAAAAAAATCAAAATCCTTAAGAATGAAATCTCAAAACTTGAATTCTAGCTCAAATTTTTTGAAATCTAAAATTTTTAAATTTTTTCTCCTTCAGAATGAGTAGATTAAAGGGCCTAAAAATTCATTAAAAATCACTCTACAACTCACCAACACCTCTCATAAACCTTTGATCATATATCAGGTCCAAATCATCCCCAGAATTAAAATTGAACCTCGTGGCCAGTGCTAGCTAGGCATAGCCAGTATTTAACTTCACATGACCATTGACTTAATTCTCAATTAAGTAAATCTATTTATTCAATCAAGTCAATCACTTCCAAATTGAACATATAAACATAAGGTCAATTATTTTCTATGTTATATGACTTATATGCATGACTGCATAGGTTCAAACAATAAGCCTATAGTATAGAAATACTAATTGAAGTGACTATCTAGCAATGATACCTGACATCCGGATAGGTCGAATAATTATAAAGCAATATTCAAGAACCTTGGCATATGGTTATTGCATAATTCATTCCTTTGATCTTGAATGCTCAGGATGACCTAGGATTAACTATCAACCCCAAATTAGTCATCCACATTGTATTTGAACCTTTCAAATCCTATGACAATCACATGGATTGCCCTAGCCAAGATTTTACTAAATTAAAATATAGTGATACATCATCTCTTATAATCTAGAGGGGTTAATCCCATCTTGACTCACACATTAGCTTCGCAAGTACTTGACTGTATCCAAAAATTTTCTATTACTGTATTAAAAATATAAATAGTCCAGCACCAAAGTATAGTGAGTTGCTTGTAAGTCATCATGATAATCTCAAATCTAAGAGACATGTATACCCATATCCTTCACAAGCATCTCTTGATAGCAGAATGCTCTATAGGTGAGTCACTGTCAAGTGATGATGTACTCCTACATCTCACCTGTATGTCATATCAGTATCTTTAAACTTCTTGATTAAGAGGACAACCAATCCATATGGTACACAACAACTTATACTAGATAAATGCTATCATCCTTGTAATGATGTATCATTTGGTCCTGAACATAGTTTAAGAACTATTTGATAAATCCTTCTTTATCGATCATTTATAGTTTTAAGAACTTCATCATAAAAGGAGTTCTAAGAAGATGCAATATAATGAATTATCAAAAATAATTTTTATTAATAAAAATTTAATTCATATACATATACAAAAGTACAACCATCTACAACCTAGATGATTAGCTTTAGGATACTTTTTTTAACAAACTCTCACTTAGACTAAATCCAATCAAAATAGTATCGTATACCCATCTTCAACTTATGATCATCGAACTCCTTAATTTCGAGGGCTTTAGTGAATGGGTCGATCATATTCTCTTTTCCATCGATCTTCTGATGATTGATGTCATCTCGATCCATGATCTCTCGCACAAGATGATAGCAACATAGAATGTGCTTAGTTTTTTTATAGGACTTTGGTTCCTTCACTTGAGCTATGGCTCCAGTGAAGAAAAAACCTAGGATTTCTAGAATGTATTTTAAAAGTTTTTTTTCAAAATCAAAATAGTAGAAGCTATAGATTAATGTAATTAATTTATAAAATATGCAAATAAATCCTAGATCTAGGATCTAATGATATGATTAAAGCATGTATATAAGTCTAAAAATTAAATAAAATACAAAATAATGATGTTTATCATATCAACATTAAATAAGAAAAACTAGATCTGATATAGTCTGCAATTGAGATCAAATCTAATTATCCTTTTCATGAATTTGGATGTCCATTTTTTTATCTGATGCTAAGGATGTCGCTTTAATCTGCACACATGTCTAGTCTCTATGAGAAGTCTACAAGAAGCCTCGATCACGATCCAAAGTCCAGCAATCTAGAAATCAGCATAGTAAGCTAGCACTGTGCTGATCCTTCATCGATAATTGATGCCAAATCTCCTTCTTTAATTGACTTGAACTCTTCAAGGATCAAAAGAGGAGAGAAGGATCTAGAAGAAGTCTTCTTTTCACATTCTTCTCTCAAAAATTTATTAAAAAATATCTAAAATAAAAACCCTAGAGAAGACCCTTCTTCTCTAAACCCTTTCCTCTCACCTAGGCACAATAATTTGTGCCTTTATAAAATCCCACACCCTCAACTCTGATATGCCCAAGGTCTCCATGCCTAAGCCCTCTCTCTTAGGTATAAAATCTTTCCAAATTTCATGGTTTAACTTCTTTTAAATAGAGAGTTAGAAAAGAGTCCCTGTCTAGGTTAAATACCTAAATAGAGAGTCCAAATAGAACAAGGATAGGGGCATCCAACTCTTGGGCAGCACCTAAAATCTTTTTAGCATGGATTTTATATATTTGATGCGTAATTAAATTCTCTTTCTTTCATGAAAATTTTAGAAGAAAATCAGATTAATTGGTGCCTTAATAGTAAGAGTTTTGGGTTCGTCCAAACTCTATCAAATGGAGTCTAGATCATCACTACTTCTTAGTTTTGATCAAATCCAAAACCACAAACCATCTAAGAGGGAAGGATAGGAATGGAACCTTTCTAGAAATCAGATTTCCTATAAAAAAAATTCAAGAAAAAGGCATAGAGAAAGGGAAGGTGGTGTAAGGGAGGAGTCCTAGTCCAATTAGGACTACATGCTTTGACTAGTCAAACTAAATTTTTAGCCCAATTAAAATAGATCTTGATGAACCTAATTAATGATATTCCTAACCCAATTAGAAACCCAATTAAATTAGAATAAATTTAATTTAATTTTTTAATTAATTTAGAAATTAAGTGCACTCAAGTCCTAGTTCAACTAGGAATTGTTCTCCCTTACAAATGGCTTATCCAGTAAACCAATTGGACTTGATCCAATCAAGCCTAAATCAAATCTAATTAAATCTCATTTAATTAGACTTGATCTCAGCCTAATTGCTCAATCAAATTGAGTCAATTAGTAATCTGATTGCTAATCGATCCTCCTGCAATACTTACACTAGGTCAAACATCAATCATATTGAATGTTTAACCCTAAAATGATACTTAATCATTGATCAACCATCCAATCAGATCGAAACCTCTAATATGTATGATCCCATAGATTCGAATCTAAGTAGGTAGTATAGAAATAAATTTTTGTATAAATTGAAGTGACCATCTAATAATAGTACTCAATGGTCGAATAGGTCGAATATATAAAGCAATATTCTTAGAACCCATATAGATATGATTTTTATATAATTCATCCCTTAGACTATAAATGCTCATAGGATGACTCTGGATTTAACTATCAACTTTGAATAAGTCATCCATATTATATTTTAAAATATCAAATCCATCTCATGGATTATCCTGATCAAGATTTTGCTAAATTAAAATATAGTGATATATTATCTTCAAACTCTTTGGAGTGATCAATCCCATCTTGATCACTCACCGACTTCATAAGTACTTGACTATGCTCAAAAATCCTTCATCATTGAATTAAAAATTTAGATAGTCTGGCACCAAAGTACAGTGAGTTACTTGCAAGCCACCATAGTAATCTCTAATCCAAAGGACACTTATACCCATATCTTATTAGAGCAATTCTTGATAGTAGAATACTCCAAAGTTGATCATGTTCCATGATGATTTATCCCTATATCTCACCTGTATGCCATACCAGTGTCTCTACACTTTTTAGTTAAGAGGACAACCAACCTATATGGCACACAATAACCTATACTCGATAAACATTATCATCCTGATTAACAATATATTATTTGGTCGCCAGTAGTTTTAAGAACTAATTGATAAATTCTTTGTTTATCGAATCTAAATAGTCCTAAGAATTTCATCACAACATAGAAGTTTATTAAAAGATATAGACTTATGATAAAAATTTTAGAATAAATATTTTATTTATTAATAAATTATTTATATTTATAAAATAGCATAATCATCAATAGACTGATAATTGGCTTTAGGATATTTTTCAACATCCAGTGCTATCATAATATAGCAAAATAAGACCATCAATGAAGGGTGCCACTCCTAGCTCGTTGATGAACTTCCATAATCAAATAGCTTTCTTGGTAGCATCAGATGTTGTGACATACTCCACCTCGCAAATAAAATTGGCTATAATGTGCTGTTTGAAACTTTTTCAGTATATTGCTCCACTATTTATGATAAATATATATCCTGACATGCTCTGACTGTCATCATGGTCTAACTAAAAATTAGAATCAGCATATCCTATAAGTTTTAAGTTAAATTCTCCATAAATAAGTCATTGGTCCTTAGTATTTCTTAAATACTTAAGAATTATCTTTACAATCTTTCCATGATTCTCATCTAGATCAGACTGGTACTTGTTAGATATATATGCCCTAGAAGCCAGAATTGGCTGACACTTGTAATACACTTCTAGGGGCAAAATTGTAATTTTGACTATAATTAATGAAATGGGTTATTTTCTATCACACCTGTGTATTTAGTGTCTGTGATACATCCTTTGAGTTAATGATAATGATAATTCATATTTTCAAGAGTTGAAAATTTAAGACATGAATAATCATTATTAACTCATAAACAGCTCCTGACCATAGGATCATCACGAGGATGGTGATTGATCCGGAAGGTTGGTGTACGATCGCTTCTCTTTAGATGAGTCTTGAGTCTACGGTGTGGAGACACCGGAGCGAGAGTACAGGTACTCGTTAGAGAACGAGGGCACTGAGCGTGACCACCTCGAGTAGTCATTAGGAAGTCTACCTTCTCGTCAATGACTGACTCGATGCTGCAGTAGTGTGTCTGGTTCTTTGACCTGAGATGCATCGGCAGTTCACCTTGAGGGTGTTATAGTTTGACTACACCATTACTCGGTCTCCTAGCCATATGGAACCCTGAGGTGTATGTTGGCTATAGCATGTTCATTGTAGGAACTGGATTGCATCAAGAAGGGATCTATCTACCTCGGTGGTAGAGGAGTAGCCCTATGATGATCATGAGAATCAAGTCCAGAAATCCATGGCCATGGTAGAGTGAAATAATAGAAAGAGTTTCTATTTAGATTTTCACATTGGACTCGAATCGAATGATTACATCATATGACAGAGACTAGGGTTTGACGAGTTCACCTTAACCCTAATCTGATCGGGGCTCAAGATAGAAGAACTTAATCACACAGGTAGCTGCACCAAGAGGTTCGCATTCAGCTCTGATGGGTTACCACCATATACTGCTAGGTGTCACTGGTGGATTTTGGGAGCAATTAGAATGATTTAGATGATCGATCATTCTAGCTGTTCGAATCAGAAGAGTTCTGATCCATCGAAAGGAGTTTCAATGATGTCTATGATAGAGATCATGACATATCCCATTACCATACAGAACTGAACCTAACTGGGTCACACAAACAAGGGTTTGAATCTGGTGATCATCAATTGAACTGATCTAGTTCAATTGATCTGAATGAGATTCAATTAGGTTCAAGGAAATCATGCTAGCACTCGATTGAACCTAACATTCTTCTTTTACTATCATAAATAAGTTGTCCTGACCGAGCCAAAGGAGTTTATGCTCAATCAGAGGCCTTCATATGGTCTGACTGGAGGTTGTCCAAGTCAGAATAGGTTGTCTTATTTGTAAGACATTACCTACCATTTTTGGTCACCTGCCATTTCTTGTTCTTTGACTTTGGTCAAAAGTCTACCTTTGACAGGTCAAACGTTGACCATTGACCCTTTGACTTTTGACCACATGTCATGCACCTATTAAGAGCTGGTGGGGGCCTGTCCCCCTACCAGAACCTGGCAAGGAGAAGGGCGCACGCCAAGGGTGGCGTGAGCCCAAGTAGGAGGCGCCTAGGAGTCCTTGTTGGACAAGGACTCCACCTCCCTTTTGGATTCCAATCAGAGTTCTACTAAGAATCTAGTTTGACTGGTCTTAGGTGCCCTCTAAGGAGGAATCCAGGGGTCTCTATTCCAACCAATCAGATTTAGATCTGATTTCACAAAGGGTTGTGATTGGTTGAGAGGAAGAGGAGTTGGATCACAAGAGGTCTATAAATAAGACCCTGCGCCCAACCCTAATTCAATAGAGATTTCCCACGCCCCAAGGCTGCCTCTCCCCTCCTTCTCCATGCCATAGTCTCTTCTCCCCTTGCTCTCCACGTCCAAAAGGTGTTTTGGACTTTGGTTGGTGCGATTCAGATCAAGGAAAGGCGATCAAAAGCAAGAAGGCTGTGCTGCTGCAAAAGGACAACTGCAGATCTTCAAAAGAGTTTTGAAGATCCTCCAGATCAGATCCAGATCTGATTTTTGGAGGTGTGATAGAGAAGAAGAGGATCTCCAGATCCAACCCGAGTGGATACCGGTAGAGGCCAGGCGCTTGCGTGGCTAAGATCCAGAACCTTCCACTGCAATCAGGATCATCTACAGGGTAATAGGATTACCCAAATCAGGTAAATTAAATTTGATTTAATTTATCTTATTTTATTTTATTTATTAAAATAATAATAATCAGATCTAAAACATATCAAGATCTGATTGAGATCAAGAGAAAATTTTTGAAATATATCTCTTGATCTAATCAGATCTGGACGAACCTGGACCGGAAAATCAGGATTTTCCTTCAACTGGTATCAGAGCCATGGTTCTAAATTGTTTAGATCTGATTTTAATTTTATTTTAATTAAAAATAAAATGATTTTATATGTCACATGAGATGTGATCAGATCTAAAATCAGAAAAATTAAAATTAAATGATTTGGATCTAAGATTAAGAAGATATGCATGACTAGTTCTAGAATAGAATAGTTCTATAGAATAGTTTTGCATGTCTTTGATTTAATATGATTAAATCATATTTTAGATCTTCTTATTTACTATTTTCTGATATTATAAGTGTTATAATAACATCTGATAAACAGCAAATAAAAATTATTTAATTTTAAATATCATATGAGATATGATAGATGCATGACTAGACTAGTTGTAGAATAGTTCTACATAATTGTCTAGATTAGAATTTATTTTGATTAGATCAATTTAAATCTAATTTTTTAGATTATTATGTGTTAATTTAGATCTGAAAATATGCATGATTTGATACATGACATGTATGCAAAATATGCCTTGATTAGATCTAAATTTGTATATGAGATATATGATATAGATCTATAACTGTTTTGTAGATTTACATGTTCCTGATTAAGGCGTTCCTCTTGGCCGTCCGGTCATAAGAACGAAGAAGGGATTTAAAGGCTCTCTCTTCCCATTCGATGGGGTGTTCTTATGACGTGTAGGGGTGCTGCGTGTTCGTCCTTAATCAGAAACCCAAAACTTACTTTCTGCAAAACCCTAGATCCTGAAACCCTAGGATTTATTGTGCATATTTTGTTTATGAACCCAACTTAATTAAGAATTAAGTTTATGGAATATCAATTAGGTCTAAAATTGAGAATTTCAGATCTAAGACATATTCATAATACTGGGTTCGGGCTTGGGATAGCTCAATTAGGTCTAAGCGGTTGATCAAACCGAATCAAGAGTTGGTTAGAGGGGATCAACAATGCTTAAATTGACCAGCCTAATAGGATTAAGTCTGGGTCAAGATCGAGTCACGATCAAGCAAGACCTAATTAGGCTCAGAGGTTAGAGTCTGGATTGTAGGCTAACCCAATTGGTTCTGACTCAACAATTTGGTGTCTAAGGTAAGTTTGGCACAGACGATCGACTGGTTTTTAATTGGAAGCTACTCGATCTGAATGCGTTCTTGTGTGAGTTAACGGCATATTCCTTCCACCGATCTCACTTACTTGGCCATATCTGTTGACACAGTTCTGATCTGAGGTGGTCAATAATCCGAGCTGACCCATGCCACTAGGTTAGTCATAATTGTTATGACTAAGCCAAGTCTAGTTTAATGAGACCTGAATCAATTCTCCCTAAGAAAAGATTAAGTCCGAGGTCTTCCACCATTGTAGACGTGCGGGCCAGGCGCTTGCGTGGCCAAGATCCAGAACCTTCCGCTGCAATCAGGATCATCTACAGGGTAATAGCATTACCCAAATCAGGTAAATTAAATTTGATTTAATTTATCTTATTTTATTTTATTTATTAAAATAATAATAATCAGATCTGAAACATATCAAGATCTGATTGAGATCAAGAGAAAATTTTTGAAATATATCTCTTGATCTAATCAGATCTGGACGAACCTGGACTGGGAAATCAGGATTTCCCTTCAGTACTTACTCGCTATCCTTAGTGAGTAGGCCATATTCGATCTTGTATATATCATGGCATATATGATAGATCCTACTATCGAGACATATGGGATTCTACTCATACGGTAACTCTTTTTTGGAGTTATCGAACAATCCATTTTAGAGAGAGTAATTTCTTGGTCTATTGGTACATAACCCTTCTTGAAATTTGCTATGCCGAACCATTTCAGCATGGTATCAATATACGTGGGTTGGAATAATCCAAGCAGTCTTTTAAATCGATCTCTATAGATCTTCATCCTTAAGATATAGGATGGTTCTCCCAAATTCTTTATGGAGAACTAAGATGACAACCATATCTTTATTCCTTGTAATGCAGGGATGTCATTTTCGATGAAAAGAATATCATCAATATACAACACAAGAAATACAACTACAGAATCTTTTGCCCATTTATAGATGTAAGGCTCTTCTTCGTTCTTAATGAAGCCATATATTTTAATCATCTTATCAAAACATATGTTCCAACTCTTAAAATTATATCTCAAAATTAATCATCAACCTATTGATGATTGAGCTTATTTTTATAAATATATATGAATTATTAATTAATAAAATATTATTTAGCTTTTTCATCATAAATGTGTATATCTTCTAATGAACTCCTATGTCATGATAAAATTTTTAAGACTATTTTAATTTAATAAAAAAAGATTTATCATTTAGTCCTTAAAACTTATTTGTAACCAAATAATATGCTATTACTAGGATGATAGCAATATCAAGTATAAATCATTGTGTGTCATATAGGTTGGTTATCCTCTTAACCAAAAAGTGTGTAGACATTGATATGGCATATAGATGAGATATAGGAGTACATCTACACTAAACGTGACCACTTCAGAGCATTCTACTATCAAGACTTGCTCCAAAAGGATATGGGTATAAGTATCCCTCAGACTTAAGATCATCATGATGACTTGCAGGCAACTCACTATACTTTGATTCCATACTACCTTGACAGAAGGTTTTTGGGTGCAGTCAGGTACTTGTTAAGTTGGTGCATGAGTAAAGATGGGATTGATCGCTTGAAGAGTTTGGAGATAATGCATCACTACATTTTAATTTAGTAAAACCTTGGCCAAAATAATTTATGTGATGGATTTAAAATTTAAAATATAATGTGGATGACTCATTCAGGATTGACAATTAAATCCTAGATCATCCTCTAAGCATTCAAGGTCAAAGGGGTAAATTATATAGTAATCATATTCTAGTAGATTCTGAATATAGCTTCGCATATATTTGACCTATCCGAACATCGAATATCATTGCTAGATGGTCACTTCGATTAGTATAGGAATTTATTCCTATGCTACTAGCTTAGGTTTGATCCTATGGGGTCACACTCAAAAGAAGTATCTATCTGATCATGAAACTGATCGAAAGTTCTATTAGACTAGAACTCTATGATCAGAAGACCTACTAGATTGGGACTCAATGATCAAAAGTCCTACTAGACTGAGACTCTATTATTGGAGGATTTGTTAGCAATAAGATTGCTAATTAGCTTAATTTGATAGAGCAATAAAGTTTGGATCAAATCTAAATAAATTATATTCAATTTGGTGGATTTGTTAGCAATAAGAGTGTTAATTAGCTTAATTTAATTGAGCAATAAAGTTTGGATCAAATCTAAATAAATTGAATTCAATTTGATTTTACCCAATTAGGTTATGAGATGACCTAATCACTAAGGAGATCGATTCCTGATTTGATCGGGACTTGGACTTGATCAAATTCTAATTTGATTAGAATTTAATTAAATTTATTTCAAGCCTAATTAGATTAGATTTAGTCTAATCTAATTATCTCTAATTAAATTAGATTTGGTTGGAACCAGTTGACAGAAACCTAGAGTCCAAAGATGTTGGACTTGTGCCCTGCACCATCTAATTTCTCTATGCCCTATTTCCCATGCATAAAGAGAGTTTGTGTATGAGATAATCATCAAAAAATCTCCACCTTATCGCCCTAGATGGATGAGGATAAGATTGGTTTAGATTAAGTTCAAAAGAATTTTGAAATAGATCACTATCTCATCCTTATCCACCTTGGTCGACTACCTACAAAAGGACTCTCATTTTATGTAACCAAATAAAAGTGTTCCCCACACCCAAAGCCTTTATTCAGTTATTTTTCTAGATTGACAAGAACAAGTTTTTGGTTGGATGAAGTTTGGATTTAAAGAAGTTTAAATCTAAACTAAAACCTAGTCTTATCTTATCTTATCTTTCTAAGTGTTTGATATCTATAAAAGTCCCTAAATTTTGTGTACCACTTCTCTTTAGACTTTCACCATGAAAACTAAAGAAAAGGTGGCCAAAAATCATAAAGGGGGCATGTGGTTTGGGGTGGTTTCCTTCTGTGTGTGAAACACTGAGGAGATTCGACTCCTTTTTGGTGAGAGATCAAACCCTAGGTGCTAGCCTTTTTGGGTGAGAGGAAAAAGACTAAGAAAATTATTTTCTCCCTTCTTCCACTTCCCTACATCCTCCATAGATACTTCTTCAACTTCAGAGAGTCTGAGAGGTTTGAAGAACAAGAAGAAATCAAATTAGCCTTTTCTTCGATCTTCACATGATCTAACAATCTCGAAAGATCATATCAGCATAGGGCTTTGAGTGGATGATCTGTAGAGGTCAGGCATCCTGTATAGCTACGAGTGACCAACAGAGCTTTAGATCTAAGTGGATCAATAGTAGAGATCATCTACCCATGCTCAGGTATAAGGTTCTTAACCTTAGAAGTTAAATCTAAAAGTAAGATATGGATTCAGGCATTGATGTGATCGATGCATGTGTTTTAATTTTTAGATTTTTATGCATGCTATATTTCATATTATAGATTCTAGGGTAGGTATTTTAGATCTAATATTAAGCATGCTAATTAGATTAAAATATTTAATCTTATATCTTCTTCTTTAAAAATTTTAAAAATCATGCTTAGAATGCTTGCCAGTTTCCATCACCAACTCCGAGAAGCATGCTCCAATCCATAAATAGATCTATTTAGCTTATACACTTTAGATTCATCCATAGATATGAACTCTTCAAGCTGTATTATATACACCTCTTCTTCCAGCTTTTCATTAAGAAAAGTAGTTTTGATATCCATTTGCCAGATCTCTTAATCTAAATATGCTACTATTACAAGCATAATCCGAATGGACTTGAGCATTGCCATAAGAGAGAACATCTCATCATAGTCAATACTGTAATATTAACGATGTCCTTTGACAACTAAATAGGCTTTATAGATCTCTACCTTCCTGTCTGCTCTTTTTTTTATAACATCCTGAACTAGCAAAATAGTAAATTAAAAGATTTGTGTTTAGGTATGTAGGGCATAGCAATTTATCTATCATATGCTTGAGTATATGAGCATCAATTAAGTGGTAATAATGGAGCATAAAAATTTAAATGGTTGATTTAGAAGGAAAGTAAATAAGGAATGGGACTGGAAATGATGGTATTAAAGTCAAATCTTGATAGTTATTGAGTTTAGAATGAGTATAGTTTTGAAGAGAGCATAAAATAAGGTTTCTATCAAAACCCAAGAGAAGGGGATTGACACATTTTCAAGAGGTATCGACACTATCTCAGAAAAATAAAGAGAAAGTTTTGAAAAGATTTGTGGTGGCACACCTTAGGGTCGATCTATTTTTGAAAAGTGTCAACTCATTTCTATAGGGGATGACATAGAGGAATATCTATTTTGAGAGAGAGGTTGACCTGGGGGTCGACCTATGTTGGGGTGTGACCTATTGTTCAAAAGTGTCGACCTTAATCACAAAAAATTTTAGAAACAGATTTTAACCGAGAGGATTTTAAGTGATGTTATTAAAATACTTTTTCATGGAATGAATGAACAGCTTGAGGATGTTAATAAATAACTACAAAATTATCTGAGCAACACCTACTAAGCTTGAAATTTGGTGGAAACTTAATGGAATGACACCTAGCAAAATTTTCCTAGTTTATGCTTTTCCTAAATAGAACACCGCTGGTTCCTTTGTTGCTATTTAGTTTCCTAAGTTCTTCAAAGAGGCCAAAAAAGGGAAGAGAGTTAGAGAGGGTTCTATTTTTAGTTAGCAATCAAAGAGGATTTAATTAGAAGAGCCAATTTGGTGGTGAGTTAGATTGAAGAAGGAAGGTAGTTGATTTGGTGAAGAAGAAAAACTTGTGTAGCAGAATTTTAATCACTTGAGGTAAGGTTCTTTCACTTTAAACTAGGTGTACATTAATCTTTTAAGTGTTGTAGTAGATCCTAAGTTATAGTAAAACAAGCTATTCAATTTAAATTGAGTTTGAAGATGAACAATGTTACTTATGGTGCTGAAATTATTTAAATGGTTTAGCTATGAATTAAAATGGTATTAGCTATATCTGAAATCAATTGGAGAAATAGAAATAGAATTAAAGGTCTAAAAATTCTTGAGTTATGTTGAAGTTTATCTAGACCTAAGCTAAAACAAGTAAGACAAAGTAGAAGTGAATAGTTGAAAGACTAAAGTAAGAGTATAAGAGCAATTTGTGTAAGTATGAAAGCAAGAAACGAATTTGTTGATTTTACTTTTCAGCTTTTGGAAATTCAGTTTCTAAATATTGGATAAATTATTTGGTATTTTTTGAAAAGGTTACCCATAGGAGTGATCAACCTATCAGGTGAATCTTATCCTTATATTAGCAATTAGCATGGCATTAGCTAGCACCTCCAAAGTAAAAATCTGTAGTGTGCCTAGTGGGACTTATTTGCATCATATGGCATCATAACATACTACTGATTGACTGTCTTGGAAGGGATGCTCTGAGATGTAGTTGGTAGTCATTGGAAAAGAAGCTTGTGTTAGTATGGCATGATTTGTTATTTAGCTTTATCCTTATAGGATATATTTTAGCTTTGAGAAGTTTAAAAAGCAGTTCAAGAATTTTAGTTTTGCATGTTATGTTGCATTATAAGTTAAACATTTTTGTTCTCCATTGTTAGATAGATTATTCACTCATTGAGATTTTTCAAGTCTCACCCCTCACTCTTTCTAATTGCAATTTTGGAGTAGCTTATCTTAGAGATTTGTATTAGTATGTGTATCAATAGTTATCTTTTAAAAAGAGTTGATCGTGTATAGTAAAGAAAGAGAAAGTTGATATGTTTGAGTTGTATTATATTTTATGGTTGTTGTTAATCAAAAACTATTTTATGTATATGTTTTAGTTTGTTTTGAAATGACATGTATTAAAAGGATGGTTTCATGAATGAAATGTATGTGTAAAGTATGGTTTTATAAATAAAATCCTGAGTTTGATTATATAAAATGATGAGCTAGGTTGAGACAATGTTTTTTGGCAAGTAAAGAAATTTAAATTGAAATACTTGTTGTATAAATTGAAGGATTGATGAGACTAATTGAAAGCAGGTTATATTTTGATGTTATAGTTCAGCCTAGTTATAGTTTAGAAATCCCCTTTGCCTTTGAGTTAAGGGTAAGGTGTGGCACCATCATCCAAATTTAGGGATGGGGTGTTACATGTTTGGTATCAGAGCAAGGTTTAGAAATTAATAGAGATAAGCAAAGATTTATAATTAGTGGGGATAAGAAATGGTTTATGATTAATAGATATGAGCAAAGGATTATCATTAGTAAGGATGGGCTTATGTATATCATAACCAGTTCAGTTGGGTTGTTTTAGTAACCAATATAGAGTGGGTTGAGTGATTTTGGAAATAATTTGATTGATTGATGGACTGACTCAAGGTCTTTTAAAGATTCTTTTCAGTAGCATTTATTTTAAGTTTATGCTTCAATTTGGGATGTTTTCTTTTTGAGATTTATTTATTAGAAATATTATCATAAAGAGGAAATGAAGTTGTTTACATCAATTTGTATTTTGTAGGAAGATGATTTGGACAAGGTTAGGATTTGATGGAGATCAGTTACCAATAAGAGGTAGTGGTCAAGGATGTGGCTCAAGTAGGAGTCAAGGTCGAGGTCGGGGTAGAGCAAGAGGAGTTGATTGTGATGGCCAAAGTCATAGGACAATATCTAATACTTTACCTTTTGCCGTAAGAGAAGAGAGAGGTACTTCACCATTGCATGAGAATGTTTCTGAGCCTTTATATAATACCCCAATATCAGTACCTTTATTTTAAGTGCAAGTATCTACTCTTGGACTGCAGGAATTTGTACGTATAATTACTCGAGTAGTTACTACTATAGTAGCTTCTATTTATGATTTTCAATCCTAGAGTATAGAAATAGAAAGAAGTTATAATATAGCTAGAAATTCTGGAGCAATGGAATTCCATAGTAATCCTAATAGGAGTGCTACTCTAGTTGTTACTTCATTAAATCAGATTCCTTAGTGTACCAATTATGGGAAGTTTCACTCAAGAGAACGTAAGAAAGAATCTAAAGGATGTTACCAGTGTGGACAGATGGGTCACAAGAGAAGAAATTATCCAAACAAAGCTCCAATTAAAAGATTTCTATCAAAGTCTAATGTTTCCCTTACTGGCGTGCAAGCAAGTAAAGTGGGGACTGATATCAATGAACAAGAAGGTCGAAGCAACATGGATAATAAGGGATGTAAGCTACCCTTAAGATGAAAAATAGGTATGATCTAAATATTATAATTTGAATTTATTTAAATGCTAGCTTAAGTTGGAGGACAAGGATTTAAATGAAATTTTATGTGATGTTATGAATTATTAGTAGCTTTAATATATATTCAATTAAGTATTTGATTAATGAGCATGAGCTGAGCAAGTATGTTTATAATGTTCATAAATTTTATGATCAGTGAAATATACATATTTTTATGTTTCCTGTTGGTATTACGTGTTGCATTTTTGAAAAATATGTGCTAGTAAAATATAATGAATGTTGATGAATGGAGAATCAGATGACAATTGTTAAAAATTATGATATATTGAAAATTTCAAAATTTATAAGCTTGTAATCTAAAGTTTCAAGTTAAAAGAAGATAAGATAAATTTAGATGTTAAGATAATGTGGGCATGTGTAATGTGAGCATTATTTAATAAATTATTTATGTTATTAAGAATGATTCTATGGCAACGATTAATTTGAGATGTTGATTGCAGATTATGAATGTAATTGAAATATCTCCAAAGCTTGTTAAAATTACAAGAG
>QRFJ01000814.1:226561-276561 GCA_006176705.1 Cocos nucifera | reverse complement strand
AAATATAAATATCATTCCTTAATTGTCCACATATGATAGTAATATCATTCATAATGATATCACAAAAATTTTCTTTTATTAAAAAGCTATAACCATTTTTGGTCAAAAAACCTACATAAATAATATTTAAAAGAAAAGATGGATGTTGGGGATAATTAGTTCTCATCGAAGTCTGCTAGGTTATGGACAGCCAACTTCCGACCTGTGAGTGTTGGAGGATTTTCTCAATGATAACCTCTGATTTAGGACTTCTCCAAAGCATACTAAAGTTCGACTGAATGACTTTGAACACCGATGGCTCCTTCCCAGCCAAACTCCTTCTCGAACGAACCCCTTTCCAGTCAAGCTTCATTTAGATGAATTGCTCTTTAGTTAAATTCCTCTACTCAATAAACAATAGCCGAACTCCTCTTTGATTGAATTTCCCTTCTGACTCCACCTCTCCACCATAATTGGCAGATTCCACCAAACTCATGTCTGGGACCTCAGATTGATAGAACTCTCCCCCAATTGAACTTCTGCATCCCACTCTATGAAAGGCAGACCTTGGCACCCCTATGTCGAGAATTGGTTGTATGAACTTGAATCAGCTAAAGGACCTTATGAACAACGTTAGTCTGAGCCTCTCCCTAGAGAACCTGACCATAGAACCCATCAAAGAGGTGATGAATTTCATTCGGCCGAACTTGAATAAAAAAGAGAGATTCATTGACCATCTCTAGTCCTAACATCTACAGAATTTCGTCAATCCTAGCATCACCTAATTTTACTTATGGTCGACCTTGAATGCGGCCGAATTCTTCTATGATAAATAGGGCATCTCATCAGCCTTAAGTTTGCAATTTCATCTAGTCAAATTCCTCTTCAATCTAGCTAGCTTATAAAATACATGACTTCTGGCCGAACTTGAATAGTGAAATGACTTCATCCTCAGCACAAGTTTGATTCCAATGTGAGACAATCATCACAGCGCTCTTTCAATCCAAACTTTAGGTTGATCTTAAGGGTAGGCAGATTCCAACAAACTAGGTTAATAGCATTAGCAAGAAGCTTATTTATTCCAGTTTCAATCAATCTAGACACAGTTGAACTTCTTCAAGAAGTTTGAAAATGGTTCTTATGGGAAGTTCTGCTGGATACTTCTATCAGTCCCTGGCTGATCTAGAAGATAGCCGAACTCCTCAAAGCTGCCTAGGGCAGCACCAACAGACATTAGTCGATTATGGATTTATTGCCCACCACTCAGGAGCCGACCTCTAAGTTCAGCCTACCCAACTCCAAGCTCTCCATCTCAACATGAGTAGTTCACCCATATGTGCAGAAGCTGCATCCAAGCTCTAGCACATGAAACTTAACCACCTGCAAGTCACGATAAAGGACAACCCCACTCCATAATAAACTTTGTAACAAACTCCATGTGTCTTGAACGGCCCACTAATATTCTATTATAGCTGTCACTATCATTCTGTTAAAAGCTCCATCTATATAAAGGATCCTTCAGATATATTTTTTTTTGAAGCTCTCATCTCCATTCTAATTCTCCTAAGTACTCCATTCTTATTGGCCAGAGAACTAACTTGAGCATCGAAGGATCCTGTCAGAGCCATCCACCTCCGATCTGGACTTCTTCTTGTAGGTCCTATCGGTGGCCTTATCTCCATCCACTCCAATGACTCTGGCACCAACATCATTTTTTACACCAATAGGATTAGCACTAGATGAAGGGGTTCTGAGCTCTTATTCCTAAAGGAGTATCCAGTCGAGTTCATCTCCTCCCTCTCTTCTTCAATTCTTTAGTTTTTTTCTTCTGATCTCTTCTTGTTCCTATGAGATGCCACCAAAGAAGTCTACAACCCGACGATCTACTACCTCCATCGCTAGATCTAACCTAGATCTATCTACTTTGACCCCATCTCCGGCACCTTGACCCCCTCCACCAGTAGCCACGGTAGATCTAGAGTAGTTCAACCTACTGATGCAGTAGGTTAGAGGCCTCATCGAAATGGTGTAGGCCATGCAGCAGCCTTTAGTACTAGCTCAATCGAAGAGACCCCATCGGAGCATCAAGAACCGATATAAAGAAGGTCCACCTGGGCAAGCAGACAGGTAACCCCTGGGAAGGAGAAGCAAAGAGTAGAGAGCCTCTATTGTGATCATAATTCTTCTTCTGGAGAGAGTCTCCCCATCGACAATCAGTGGCCTTCTAAGATTCATGATCGAGATGATACTCTCAGTCAAAAGCTCCAAGAAATAAATCAGTAGATTGAGAAACTCTGCCATGCCGCCTCAATCCATAATGATAACATCTGCACTGATCCACCATTCTCTGTCTGAATCATGTAGGAGCCCATCCCGCCAAACTTCAAGATCTCTTAGTTTGAAAGTTATGACAGGATCTCCGACCCAGTCGACCATCTCGAAGCCTTCAAGACCATGATACTTTTCCATGGCACTCCTGACACCATTCTCTACTGAGCTTTCTCCTCTACTCTAAACGAAGCAGCATGAAATTGATACTCAAGCCTCAAACTGGGTACCTTCTTTTCTTTTGATCAGCTGAGCCATGAATTCATGGCTCATTTTATTAGCAACCAGTGCCAAAGGTGAGGTTCCAACTCCCTTGTCAACATCAAGCAGAAAGAAGGAAACTTAATTCAAGCATATGTCAACTATTTTAATGCTGCTGCTTTAGAGATCCATAATCTAGACCAATCTATTGCTATGGTCATACTGAAGGATGGCCTTTAGAAGAATGATCTTCTCTTCTTCCTAGAGAAGAAGTACCCTCGTGACTTTGCAGACATGTTGGCCCAGCCTGAAGGCTACGCCCAAGCAGAGGAGGCCTTCAAGCTGAAATATGAAGAGGCTGCAGAAGAGCAACAGGCGAGCGAATCAAGTAAGCTTGCCATTGTTGAGAAGCCGAGTGAAGCTCGATCATGCCCCAGAACTTCTCCTGAGCGCAGATAAGCCAGGACTCTACCTCGAGCTCATCATGGAAGAAGCCTAGATTGGAGGGCATGGAGGAACTTTCCTCCTCAGAGATTTCACAACTATGCTCCCTTGAGTGCTCCGAAGACCCAGGTGTTGATGGAGATTAGGGAGCAGTTACCAAGATCAAAAAAGATGCGGTCCCATCCAACCAAGTACAATCCTAACAATTATTGCCTCTACCATCATGACCACAACCATGATACTAATGAATGTATCTAGCTCTAGGACGAGATCGAGGAGCTCATTAAATGAGAACAATTGGACTGCTTTCTAAGATGTTGGCCGAAAAGGAGGAAGGATCAGCCAAGAGCCATGCTGCAGCCTGAACCACCTTGAAAAGATGAGTCGCAAGGAGATCGGCCCCCACTTGAAATCATTAATACTATTACTGGGAGACATTAGCTGGAGGAGATCGGTGGGTTGGTAGAGCCAGCGAAGGAGTAGAGGACTAAGGAGCCCGTGGCTTTCACTAAAAAAGACACCCAGGAACTTCAATTTTTGCACAATGATGCGATTGTAGTTACTTTAAACATTACTGATGATGATGTATGTCATATTTTGATTGATAATGAAACCTCTACTGATGTCTTATTTTATATTGCATTTTCTAAAATGTCCATACCTGACAATAGAATAGGGCCAATAAGCTTCCCACTAGTGCGATTCACCAGCGATGTAGTGTTGGTTAAGGGAATAATAACCTTATCTATCATGACAGATCGATACCCAAGGTAGTCAAAGGTCCAAGTGGATTTTTTGGTGGTGAAGGCTCCCTCGGCTTACAATGCTATTCTTGGCCGACCTGGCTTGAATGCACTTCGAGCAATAGTCTCAACTTATTATTTGAAGATGAAATTTTTGACAGGATGTGGAGTTAGAGAAGTTAGAGGAGATCAAGCTCTAGCTCGGCATTGCTACACCATCACCTTGCAAGGAGGCAAGCAACCAAACTCCTATATAGTGGATGGGCTTGATGCCCATGATGATTTGGCAGAAGAACGAGAACCAATCGAAGATCTTTTTATAGTTTCTTTAAACAATGAACTGTACAAATTGTCTCCAACCTGAGGGAAGAAGCCCGAAAATAGCTCGTCACATTCTTGCAAAGAAATGCCGACATTTTTGCTTGGGTACCATGGATATGCCCGATATTGATGCAAAGGTGATGAAACATCGTCTAGCTACAGATCTCAAACATTGGCCAATAAAGCAAAAGAAATGCAGCTTTGCACTGGAGTAGCAAAAAGCCATTACAGACGAGGTTGACAAACTTCTTAAAGCTAAGTTCATCAAGAAAGTATCCTACCCCGACTGGATTGCCAACGTCATCCTCAACAAAAAAAAAGGCGACAAGTAGAGGATGTGCATAGACTTCATGGATTTGAATAAAGCCTATCCAAAGGATAGCTACCCCTTGTCGAGAATTGATCAATTGGTGGATGCAACTTCGGATCATAAGCTCCTCACTTTCATGGATGCCTTCTTCGGCTACAATTAAATCTAGATAGCACCATAAGATGAGAAAAAAATTACTTTTATTATTGACCATGATCTTTATTATTATAGGATCATATCATTTGGACTAAAGAACGCAGGTGCCACCTATCAGCATCTAGTGAATAAGATCTTCAAGGAGTAGATCGACTACAATATAGAGGTCTATGTAGATGACATGCTTGTTAAAAGCCAATCTTCATCAAATCATATTGTCAACTTTCAAGAGATTTTCAACACACTCCAAAAGTATAAGATGAAGCTAAATCCAACCAAATGTGCTTTTAGAGTAACTTTAAAAAGTTTTTGAAATTTATGGTGTCGAGACATGGCATCGAGGCAAACCCAAAGAAGATCCAAGCCATTCAAGAAATGACTACAAAAATAATAAAAGAAGTCCAATGCCTTACGAGCAAAGTTGCAGCTTTGAATAATTTTGTCTCGAGATCGACAGAGCATTGCATGCCTTTTTTTAAAGTACTCAAACAATCCAAGAACTTCTGTTGGACTCTTGAGTGTCAGCAGGCTTTTGAAGAATTAAAAAACTACCTCAGTTCACCTTCTCTCCTTGCCAAGCTCAAACTAGGAAAAGAATTATTTCTGTATTTGGTGGTGTCTCCAGTAGCTATTGGAGAAGTCCTGGTTAGAGAAGAGGCTAAAATTCAAAAATCGATCTACTATATAAGCCAAGTTCTAGGGGATGCGGAAATAAAGTATACAAAATTAGAAAAACTAACTTATGCCTTGTTGGTTGCAACCAGAAGCTTCAACCTTATTTTCAAGGGCATACGGTCATGCTTCTCACTGATTAGCCTATTAAAGCAATTCTTCATCGACCTGATACTTTTGGAAGAATAGTAAAATGGACCATCAAGCTAACTGAGTTTGACATTAACTTCCAACCTCAACCATCTATTAAATCTCTGATATTGGTGGACTTCATTATGGAATATACCATTCTAGATCCAGCCATACCTGAACATCAAGAAGATAATACCTTCATTCCACCGTCTAATCTTATCGAAGAAAAAGTCAACCTTCTTAAAGATTTCTAGGCTCTATATGTTGATGGTTCATCCAATAAGCTTTTATTAAAAAGCTATTACCATTTTTGGTCAAAAGACCTTCAAAAATAATATTTAAAAGAAAAGATGGATGTAGGGGATAATTAGTTCCCGTCGAAGTCTTTGAAGGGAAATCCTGATTTCCCGGTCCAGGTTCGTCCAGATCTGATTAGATCAAGAGATATATTTCAAAAATTTTCTCTTGACCTTAATCAGATCTTGATATATTTCAGATCTGATTCTTATTATTTTAATAAATAAAATAAAATAAGATAAATTAAATCAAATTCAATTTACCTGATTTGGGTAATCCTATTACCCTGTAGATGATCCTGATTGCAGCGGAAGGTTCTGGATCTTAGCCACGCAAGCGCCTGGCCTCTACCGGTATCCACTCGGGTTGGATCTGGAGATCCTCTTCTTCTCTATCACACCTCCAAAAATCAGATCTGGATCTGATCTGGAGGATCTTCAAAACTCTTTTGAAGATCTGCAGTCGTCCTTTTGCAGCAGCGCAGCCTTCTTGCTTTTGATCGCCTTTCCTTGATCTGAATCGCACCAAACTAAGTCCAAAACACTTTTGGACGTGGAGAGCAAGGGGAGAAGAGAGTATGGCATGGAGAAGGAGGGGAGAGGCAGCCTTGGGGACGTGGGAAATCTCTATTGAATTCACTTAGGATTAGGGTTGGGCGCAGGGTCTTATTTATAGACCTCTTGTGATCCAACTCCTCTTCCTCTCAACCAATCACAACCCTTTGTGAAATCAGATCTAAATCTGATTGGTTGGAATAGAGACCCCTGGATTCCTCCTTAGAGGGCGCCTAAGACCAGTCAAACTGGATTCTTAGTAGAACTCTGATTGGAATCCTAAAGGGAGGTGGAGTCCTTGTCCAACAAGGACTCCTAGGCGCCTCCTACTTGGGCTCACGCCACCCTTGGCGTGCGCCCTTCTCCTTGCCAGGTTCTGGCAGGGGGACAGGCCCCCACCAGCTCTCCAATAGGTGCATGACATGTGGTCAAAAGTCAAAGGGTCAATGGTCAACGTTTGACCAGTCAAAGGTAGACTTTTGACCAAAGTCAAAGAACAAGAAATGGCAGGTGACCAAAAATGGCAGGTAATGTCTTACAAATAAGACAACCTATTCTGACTTGGACAACCTCCAGTCAGACCATATGAAGGCCTCTGATTGAGCACAAACTCCTTTGGCTCAGTCAGGACAACTTATTTATGATAGTAAAAGAAGAACGTTAGGTTCAATCGAGTGCTAGCACGATTTCCTTGAACCTAATTGAATCTCATTCAGATCAATTGAACTAGATCAGTTCAATTGATGATCACCAGATTCAAACCCTTGTTTGTGTGACCCAGTTAGGTTCAGTTCTGTATGGTAATGGGATATGTCATGATCTCTATCATAGACATCATCGAAACTCCTTTCGATGGATCAGAACTCTTCTGATTCGAACAGCTAGAATGATCGATCATCTAAATCATTCTAATTGCTCCCAAAATCCACCAGTGACACCTAGCAGTATATGGTGGCAACCCATCAGAGCTGAATGCGAACCTCTTGGTGCAGCTACCTGTGTGATTAAGTTCTTCTATCTTGAGCCCCGATCAGATTAGGGTTAAGGTGAACTCGTCAAACCCTAGTCTCTGTCATATGATGTAATCATTCGATTCGAGTCCAATGTGAAAATCTAAATAGAAACTCTTTCTATTATTTCACTCTACCATGGCCATGGGATTTCTGGACTTGATTCTCATGATCATCATAGGGCTACTCCTCTACCACCGAGGTAGATAGATCCCATCTTGATGCAATCCAGTTCCTACAATGAACATGCTATAGCCAACATACACCTCAGGGTTCCATATGGCTAGGAGACCGAGTAATGGTGTAGTCAAACTATAACACCCTCAAGGTGAACTGCCGATGCATCTCAGGTCAAAGAACCAGACACACTACTGCAGCATCGAGTCAGTCATTGACGAGAAGGTAGACTCCCTAATGACTACTCGAGGTGGTCACGCTCAGTGCCCTCGTTCTCTAACGAGTACCTGTACTCTCGCTCCGGTGTCTCCACACCGTAGACTCAAGACTCATCTACTAAAGAGAAGCGATCGTACACCAACCTTCCGGATCAATCACCATCCTCGTGATGATCCTATGGTCGGGAGCATGTTTATGAGTTAATAATGATTATTCATGTCTTAAATTTTCAACTCTTGAAAATATGAATTATCATTACCATTAACTCAAAGGATGTATCACAGACACTAAATACACATGTGTGATAGAAAATAACCCATTTTATTAATTATAGTCAAAATTACAATTTTGCCCCTAGAAGTGTATTACAAGTGTCAGCCAATTCTGGCTTCTAGGGCACATATATCTAACAATCTCCCACTTGTCCTAAAGCCAATTGGCTACAAGTCTAAGTCCCATCTTCTCAAGGTGGGCTTCGATCTTCTGCTGGCCCAACGGCTTTGTAAGTGGGTCTGCCACATTATCTGCGGAGTTGACTCTCTTGACCTCAACGTAACCTTTCTCAAGGTAATCGCGGATGAGATGATATCGCTGTTTGCTAGGAACTCTTCCAGCACAAACAGTCTGCCAGATGTCGACTTTCGATCATCTATATCGGACATGAAGTCCGAGTCTGTGTATCCCTGAACTTGGAGTTCTCCATTACCAAAGACCAACATCATATCCTTAGTTCTTCTCAAGTACTTAAGGATACATTTCACAGAAGTCCAGTGTTCTTCACCTGGATTTGACTGATATCTGCTTGTGACACTCACAGCATGGGCTATATCAGGTCGTGTACATAGCATGGCATACATGAGGCTCCCTATTGCAGAAGCATAAGGGATCTTGCTCATGCGTTCTATTTCCTCAGGTGTGCTGGGGCACATCTTCTTGGAAAGATGAATACCATGTCTGAAGGGTATTAATCCCCTCTTAGAGTTTTCCATACTAAACCTCTTTAGTACTTCCTCTATGTACATTTTCTGTGAAAGTCCTAGCATCCTATTCGGTCTATCCCTATAGACCTTAATTCCTAGAATAAAGGATGCTTCACCTAGGTCTTTCATGGAGAATTCCTTAGACAACCACATCTTGACTGATGTCAACATGGGAATATCATTCCCAATAAGGAGGATGTCATCCACGTACAATACGAGGAAGACAACAGCGCTCCCACTGACCCTTTTGAAAACACATGGTTTCCTCTTCATTTTTGATGAAACCAAACTTTTTGATCACATCATTGAAACGAGTGTTCCAGCTCCGAGATGCTTGCTTAAGTCCATATATGGACCTTTGCAGCTTGCAAACCTTGTGATCAGTATCACTGGATGTGAAACCTAGCGGCTGTTCCATATAGATATCTTCCTCAAGATATCCATTTAGGAATGCCGTTTTCACGTCCATTTGCCATATTTCATAATCGAAATAGGCTGCAACAGCAAGCAATGTGCGGATGGATTTTAGCATAGCTACCGGGGAAAAGGTATCCTGATAGTCAATGCCTTCGCGTTGACTATAACCTTTTGCCACCAGTCTAGCCTTGAATGTCTCCACATTTCCATCTGCACCAATCTTTCTCTTGAAGATCCATTTACACCCAATAGGTACTATACCTTCTGGTGGATCTACCAAGGTCCAGACTTGGTTTGAGTGCATCGAGTCAATTTCTGACTTCATTGCCTCAAGCCATTTCTCGGAGTCGATATCTGATATCGCCTCGTTGTAGGTTTTGGGATCATCACCATGAGCACCATTACCTATGAGGAACATTTCCTCTACGTCCTCTGAAATAATACCTAAGTATCTTTCAGGGGGACGGGAAACTCTTTCCGATCTACGAGGTGGAGGAGGTAGTGTTCTTATTGGCTCAACCTGATTTGGTTCCACTTGGTCCTTAGCTCGTTCTGCTTGTGAGACTTTCTCATCAAGCTTAATCTGCTTTCCAATGCCACTATCTTGAATAAACTATTTTTCAAGAAATATGGCATGTCGACTCACAATCACATTGTGGTCTTCTGGAATGTAGAAATAGTATCCTAATGACTCTTTAGGATATCCTATGAATCGAGCTCTAAAGGACCTAAACTCTAACTTGTCCGCTTGTTGTCTTTTGACATAAGCCGGACAACCCCAAATTCTGAGATGACTCAGACTTGGTTTCTTACCGTGCCATATCTCATACGGTGTGGTAGGAACGGTTTTAGAGGGAACCCTATTCAGTAAATAGATTGAAGTTAATAATGAATGTCCCCAAAGAAAATCTGGGAAGGTCTGTGAAGCTCATCATGGATCGAACCATATCCAATAGAGTCCGATTTCTCCGTTCTGAAACCCCGTTGAGTTGAGGTGTTCCTGGTGGAGTCCATTGAGAGACTATGCCATTTTCCTTAAGATAGTCTAGGAATTCCCGGCTAAGGTATTCACCTCCTCGATCTGATCGAAGAACCTTAATGGGTTTTCCAGTTTGTTTTTCTACTTCATGTCTGAATTCTTTGAACTTTTCAAAGGCTTCAGACTTGTGTCTCATAAGATACACATACCCATACCTAGACAGATCATCGGTAAAGGTAATGAAGTAGACAAAATTGCCTCTAGCCGGCACATCAAATGGGCCGCACACATCAGTATGTACTAGGGCAAGGAGATCTGTGGCCCTCTCCCCATGTCCAACAAAAGGGAGTTTAGTCATTTTGCCTTGAAGACAAGATTCACAAGTTGGATATGACTCAAAAGTCAATGGACTCAATAGCCCATTTTTCTCCAATTTGTTAATCCTATCTTCTGCTATATGACCTAATCTCAGGTGCCATAGATATCTGTCGTTTGAACTATCCCTAGGTCGTTTGGCATTCACGTTTTGCTCGATAGTTAAAACAGGTACATCAATATGCAACTGATAAAGACCATTAACAAGGAAACCATTTGCAATTTTATTTCTTTCATAAAGAATGTTACAATGGTCCTTAAAGAAGGTGATCACATAACCTTCTTGTGCTAAGCATGAAACAGAAATCAAATTCCTGCTAGCTGCAGGCACATAATAACAGTCTTTTAAAACTAAGTCTAAACCAGATGGTAATCGCAGAGGGTATGTTCCCACGGCTACTGCAGTAACTCTTGCTCCATTACCGATGCGTAGGATCATGTCTCCATCCCTCAGCCTCCTGCTATCCTCAAGACCCTGCATAGAAGTGCACAGATGAGCACTAGAACCAGAGTCAAGCACCCAACTGGATGCAGAAGAAACCGTAAGGTTAGACTCAATAACGAGCATACCTCCAGAAGGACCTTCCTTCTTGTTCTTCAGGGTGGCCAGGTAAGTAGGGCAGTTCCGCTTCCAATGGCCGTCGCTGTTGCAATGGAAACACTTTCCTTTGCCATCGGACCTTTTTCTTCGGTTCTGCCTTCTTCTTCTTTGATCCTTCTACCTTTTGCTTTTTCACAGACTTCTTTTTCTTTCCATAAGACTTTCTTTTGGAAGAAGTCCGTTCCATAGCAAGAACTGAGCCTTTAGAACCTTTCATAGAAAGCTCAGCGGTAACCAGCATATTCATCAACTCGGCCAAGGAATTTTGAAGTTTATGCATGTGGTAATTCATGATGAATTGCCCATATGCATCAGTCAAGGATTGCAGAATAATATCGTTCTGCAAATCCAAGTCCAACTTCACACCGAGCTTCTCAAGCTCTTCCATGTCCTTGATCATTGTCAGACAGTGATCTTGGACTGACTGCCCATCACGCATCTTAGCCTTAAAAAGTCATTTTGTGACTTGATATTTGGCTGCGCGACTCTGTTCACCAAACATCTCCTATAGGTGAGCCAACATTTGGTGAGCAGTCCCGATATCTTCATGTTGGCGCTGGAGCTCATCAGACATCGAGCCCAACATGTAGTATCTGGCCTTATTGTCTTCGTCAATCCATTTTTCCAGAGATGCTCTCTGTTCAGTGGATGGACGAGCTGGTAAGGTGGGAGGGTCCTGGTCCAAAACATGTGTTAACTTCTCTGAACCCAAAACAATTTTGTAGTTCCTGAGCCAATCTTTATAATTGGGTCCAGTCAGTCTATGTGTGTCTAGGATACGTGCCAGTGGGTTGGACGCAGACATTTTCCTGTAGAGAGTCAAAGATTCTAGTTAGATACTGTAATTTTGACTTGACCAATTTGTTTAGGGATTTTATTTTTAAACAAATTAGCTCCCACTATTTTCTCGGATCCCTACACTCCCTTTGTAGAGATGCGAAAATCTCCGCGATTGATGATTTCTAGTGGGTGGTGTGGTCTCACCAACTGACTCATCACCTCACCTAACAGTTATTGGTGATGGGTTAGCCAATGAGTGAACAACTCTTGTTCAATGATTCTCTAATCATGGTGCACCCAAACTTGGTCTCTAATTCATGAATCTCACCGTATCCGGAATATTGAGCCCAACTCATCCTCCAGCCCATAGCATCCAATGCCTAATAGACATGGTTGCATCTTTCCGGTGCAACTGAGCCACTGTATCCAGCCGAGAACAATCAACCCCGGGAAGGGCCCGCACGTCTACAATGGTGGAAGACCTCGGACTTAATCTTTTCTTAGGGAGAATTGATTCAGGTCTCATTAAACTAGACTTGGCTTAGTCATAACAATTATGACTAACCTAGTGGCATGGGTCAGCTCGGATTATTGACCACCTCAGATCAGAACTGTGTCAACAGATATGGCCAGGTAAGTGAGACCGGTGGAAGGAATATGCCGTTAACTCGCATAAGAACGCATTCAGGTCGAGTAGCTTCCAATTAAAAACCAGTCGGTCGTCTGTGCCAAACTTACCTTAGACACCAAATTGTTGAGTCAGAACCAATTGGGTTAGCCTACAATCCAGACTCTAACCTCTGAGCCTAATTAGGTCTTGCTTGATCGTGACTCGATCTTGACCCAGACTTAATCCTATTAGGCTGGTCAATTTAAGCATTGTTGATCCCATCTAACCAACTCTTGATTCGGTTTGATCAACCGCTTAGACCTAATTGAGCTACCCAAGCCCGAACCCAGTATTATGAATATGTCTTAGATCTGAAATTCTCAATTTTAGACCTAATTGATATTCCATAAACTTAATTCTTAATTAAGTTGGGTTCATAAACAAAATATGCACAATAAATCCTAGGGTTTCAGGATCTAGGGTTTTGCAGAAAGTAAGTTTTGGGTTTCTGATTAAGGACGAACACGCAGCACCCCTACACGTCATAAGAACACCCCATCAAATGGGAAGAGAGGGCCTTTAAACCCTTCTTCGTTCTTATGACCGGACGGCCAAGAGGAACGCCTTAATCAGGAACATGTAAATCTACAAAACAGTTATAGATCTATATCATATATCTCAAATACAAATTTAGATCTAATCAAGGCATATTTTGCATACATCTCATGTATCATAATCATGCATGTTTTCAGATCTAAATTATCACATAATAATCTAAAAAATTAGATTTAAATTGATCTAATCAAAATAAATTCTAATCTAGACAATTATGTAGAACTATTCTACAACTAGTCTAGTCATGCATCTATCATATCTCATATGATATTTAAAATTAAATAATTTTTATTTGCTGTTTATCAGATGTTATTATAACACTTATAATATCAGAAAACAGTAAATAAGAAGATCTAAAATATGATTTAATCATATTAAATCAAAGACATGCAAAACTATTCTATAGAACTATTCTATTCTAGAACTAGTCATGCATATCTTCATGTTCTTAGATCCAAATCATTTAATTTTTAATTTTTTCTGATTTCAGATCTGATCACATCTCATGTGACATCTGAAATCACGTTATTTTTTAATTAAAATAAAATTAAAATTATCTAAAAATTTTAGAACCATGGCTCTGATACCAGTTGAAGGGAAATCCTGATTTCCCGGTCCAGGTTCGTCCAGATCTGATTAGATCAAGAGATCAAATATATTTCAAAAATTTTCTCTTGACCTTAATCAGATCTTGATATGTTTCAGATCTGATTCTTATTATTTTAATAAATAAAATAAAAGAAGATAAATTAAATCTAATTCAATTTACCTGATTTGGGTAATCCTATTACCCTGTAGATGATCCTGATTGCAGCGGAAGGTTCTGGATCTTAGCCACGCAAGCGCCTGGCCTCTACCGGTATCCACTCGGGTTGGATCTGGAGAACCTCTTCTTCTCTATCACACCTCCAAAAATTAGATCTGGATCTGATCTGGAGGATCTTCAAAACTCTTTTGAAGATCTGCAGTCGTCCTTTTGCAGCAGCGTAGCCTTCTTGCTTTTGATCGCCTTTCCTTGATCTGAATCGCACCAAACTAAGTCCAAAACACTTTTGGACGTGGAGAGCAAGGGGAGAAGAGAGTATGGCGTGGAGAAGGAGGGGAGAGGCAGCCTTGGACGTGGGAAATCTCTATTGAATTCACTTAGGATTAGGGTTGGGCGCAGGGTCTTATTTATAGACCTCTTGTGATCCAACTCCTCTTCCTCTCAACCAATCACAACCCTTTGTGAAATCAGATCTAAATCTGATTGGTTGGAATAGAGACCCCTGGATTCCTCCTTAGAGGGCACCTAAGACCAGTCAAACTGGATTCTTAGTAGAACTCTGATTGGAATCCTAAAGGGAGGTGGAGTCCTTGTCCAACAAGGACTCCTAGGCGCCTCCTACTTGGGCTCACGCCACCCTTGGCGTGCGCCCTTCTCCTTGCCAGGTTCTGGCATGGGGACAAGCCCCCACCAGCTCTCCAATAGGTGCATGACATGTGGTCAAAAGTCAAAGGGTCAATGGTCAACGTTTGACCACCCATCAAGGTAGACTTTTGACCAAAGTCAAAGAACAAGAAATGGCAGGTGACCAAAAATGGCAGGTAATGTCTTACAAATAAGACAACCTATTCTGACTTGGACAACCTCCAGTCAGACCATATGAAGGCCTCTGATTGAGCACAAACTCCTTTGGCTCAGTCAGGACAACTTATTTATGATAGTAAAAGAAGAACGTTAGGTTCAGTCGAGTGCTAGCACGATTTCCTTAAATCTAATTGAATCTCATTCAGATCAATTGAACTAGATCAGTTCAATTGATGATCCAAACCCTTGTTTGTGTGACCCAGTTAGGTTCAGTTCTGTATGGTAATGGGATATGTCATGATCTCTATCATAGACATCATCGAAACTCCTTTCGATGGATCAGAACTCTTCTGATTCGAACAGCTAGAATGATCGATCATCTAAATCATTCTAATTGCTCCCAAAATCCACCAGTGACACCTAGCAGTATATGGTGGCAACCCATGGCAACCCATCAGAGCTGAATGCGAACCTCTTGGTGCAGCTACCTGTGTGATTAAGTTCTTCTATCTTGAGCCCCAATCAGATTAGGGTTAAGGTGAACTCGTCAAACCCTAGTCTCTGTCATCATATGATGTAATCATTCGATTCGAGTCCAATGTGAAAATCTAAATAGAAACTCTTTCTATTATTTCACTCTACCATGGCCATGGATTTCTGGACTTGATTCTCATGATCATCATAGGGCTACTCCTCTACCACCGAGGTAGATAGATTCCCATCTTGATGCAATCCAGTTCCTACAATGAACATACTATAGCCAACATACACCTCAGGGTTCCATATGGCTAGGAGACCGAGTAATGGTGTAGTCAAACTATAACACCCTCAAGGTGAACTGCCGATGCATCTCAGGTCAAAGAACCAGACACACTACTGCAGCATCGAGTCAGTCATTGACGAGAAGGTAGACTCCCTAATGACTACTCGAGGTGGTCACGCTCAGTGCCCTCGTTCTCTAACGAGTACCTGTACTCTCGCTCCGGTGTCTCCACACCGTAGACTCAAGACTCATCTACTAAAGAGAAGCGATCGTACACCAACCTTCCGGATCAATCACCATCCTCGTGATGATCCTATGGTCGGGAGCTGTTTATGAGTTAATAATGATTATTCATGTCTTAAATTTTCAACTCTTGAAAATATGAATTATCATTACCATTAACTCAAAGGATGTATCACAGACACTAAATACACATGTGTGATAGAAAATAACCCATTTCATTAATTATAGTCAAAATTACAATTTTGCCCCTAGAAGTATATTACAAGTGTCAGCCAATTCTGGCTTCTAGGGCACATATATCTAACAGTCTTCTAGGTTTTGGATAGCTGACTTCTGACTAGTGAGCATTGGAGGATTTTCTTAATTATAACCTCTGACTATAGGACTTCTCCAAAGCATACTAAAGTTTGACCGAATGACTTTGAATGCTGATGGCTCCTTCCCAGCCGAACTCCTTCTCAGATGAACTTCTTTCCAGTCAGGATTCATTCAGATGAATTGTTCGCCAATTAAATTCCTTCGCTCAATAAACAATGGCTGAACTCCCCTCCGATCGAATTTTCCTTCTAGCCCTATCTCTCCACAATAATTGGCAGATTCCATGAGACTCACGTCTCGGACTTTGGATTGATAGAACTCTCCCCCAATCAAAATTCTGCACCCAACTCTATGAAAGGTAGACCTTGGCACCCTTATGTCAAGAATTGGTTGTATGAACTTAAATTAGCTAAAAGACCTCGTTAACAACGTCAGTTTGAGCTTCTCCCCAAAGAATGTGATCATAGAATCCATCAAAGAGGTCATGAATTTCGTTCGGCCAAGCTTGAATAATAAAGAGAGATTCGTTGACCATCTCTAGTCTTGACATTCGTAGAATTCCATCAATCCTAGCATCACCTGATTTTACTTATGGCCAACCTTGAATGTGGCAGAATTCTTCTATGATAAATAGTGCATCTCAATAGCCTTAAGTTTGGAACTCCATCAAGTCAAATTCTTCTCCAATCTAACCAACTTATATCATACATGACTTCTGGTCGAACTTGAATAGTGAAATAACTTCATCCTCAGCATGAGTTTGATTTTCAATGTGAGACAATCACCACAGTGCTCTTTCAATCCAAACTTCAAGTCGATCTTAAGGACAGCCGAACTCCTACAAACTAGGTTAAATAGCATTAGCAAGAAGTTTATTTATTCCAACTTCCATCAATCTTGGCACAGTCAAACATCTTCAAGTAGTCTAGAAATGGTTCTTATAGGAAGTTCTGCAGGATACTTCTATTAGTCCCTAGCTGATCTAGAAGATGGCCGAACTCCTTAAAGTTGCCAAGGGTAGCACCAACAGACATTAGTCGATTATAGATTCATCGCCCACCACTCAGGAGCCGGCCTCTAAGTTTGGCCTATCCAACTTCAAGCTCTCCATCTCAACACGAGTAGTTCACCCATAAGTGCAGAAGCTGCATCCAAGCTCTAGCACACGAAACTTAACCTCCTACAAGTCACGATAAAGGACCGCCCCACTCCATAACAAACTTTGTAATAAACTCCACGTGGCCTAAATGGTCCACTAACATTCTATTATGATGGTCACTATCATTCTATTATAAGCTCCACCTATATAAAGGATCCTCTAGATATGTTTTCTCTTGAAGCTCTCATCTCCATGCTAATTCTTCTGAGTACTCTATTCTTGTTGGCCAGAGAACTAATTTAAGCATCGAAGGATCCTATCGGAGCCACCCACCTCTGGCCTGAACTTCTTCTTGCAGGTCCCGCTAGTAGCCTCATCTCCATCCACTCTAACGACTTCGGTGCCAAAACCACTTTTTGCACCAATAGGTTTGGCACTAGAGGGAGGGATTTTGAGCCTTTATTCTTAAAGGAGTACCCAGTCGAGTTTATCTCCTTCCTCTCTTCTTCAATTCTTTAGCTTTTTTGCTTCTGATCTCTTCTTGTTCCTATGAGATGCTACCAAAGAAGGCTGCAACTCGGTGATCTATTGCCTCTGCCACTAGATCTAACCTAGATCCGCCTGTTCCAACCCCATCTTTGATGCCTCAACCCTCTCCACTAGCAATCATGATGGATCTAGAGCAGTTCAATCTGCTGATGCAATAAATTAGAGGCCTCATCGAGATGATGCGGGCTATGCAGTAGCCTTCGGTACCAGCTCAGCCAGAGTGACCCCCACAAAAGCATCAAGAATCGATGCAAAGAAGGCCCACCTAGTCAAGCTGACCGATAACCCCTGAAAAGAAAAAGCAGAGAATAGAGAGCCTCTATTTCGATCATGATTCTTCTCCTGGAGAGACTCTCCCCATCTACAGTCGACGGCCTTCTAAGATCTATGATCGAGATGATATTCTCGATCAAAAGCTCCAAGAACTAAATTGGTGGATTGAGAAACTCTATCATGCCACCCCAGCCAACAACAATAATATCTGCACTGATCTTCCATTCTCTACCTGGATCATGCAGGAGCCCATCCTGCCAAACTTTAAGATCTCTCAGTTTGAAAGTTATGATGAGACCTCTGACCCAATCGACCACCTCAAAATCTTCAAAACCATGATGCTGCTCCATGACACACTTGATGCCATTCTCTACTGAGCATTCTCCTCTACTCTAAAGGGAGCAGCAAAAAACTGATACTCAAACCTCACAGCCATGAATTCATGGCTCATTTTATTAGCAGTCGATGCCAGAGATGAGGATCCAACTCCCTTATCAACATCAAGCAAAAGAAAGAGGAGTTCATCTGAGCTTATGTCAACCATTTTAATGCTACTACTTTAGAGGTCCATAATCTGAACCAATCTGTTGCTATGGTCGCACTAAAGGATGGCCTTCAGAAAAATGATCTCTTCTTCATCTTGGAGAAGAAATACCTCCAAAACTTCACTGACATACCAACTCGGGCTGAAGGCTATACCCGAGTGGAGGAGGCCTTTGAGATGAAAGATAAAAAGACCGCAGGAGAGCGGCAGACGGGCGAATCAAGTAAGCCCACCATTATTAAGAAGCCGAGTGAAGCTCGACTGTGCTCCAGAACTCCTCCTGAGTGCATGTAGACAAGCCAAGACTCCGCCCCAAGCTTGTCAGCAAAGAAGCCTAGATCAGAGGGTGCAGGGGAACTCCCCTTCTCGAAGATTTCACAACTATGCTCCCTTGAATGCTTTGAAGACTCAGGTGTTGAAGGAGATTAGGGAGCAGTTATCAAGGCCAGAAAATATGCGATCCCATTTAGCCAAGCGTAATCCTAACAAGTACTATCTCTACCATCATCACCATGGATATGATACTGAAGAATGCATCTAGCTCCAAGACAAGATGGAGGAGCTCATTAGATGAGGATGGCTGGACCACTTTCTAAGATATCGGCCAGAAAGGAGGGAGGATCGATCAAAAGTCCTACTATAGCCTAAACCAACTCGGAGAGATGACCTACAAGGAGATTGGCCCCCGCTTGGAATCATTAATACCATCGCTAGGAGACATCAGTGAGAGAAAGCTAGTGGATTGGCAGAGCCAGCAAAGAAGTAGAGGACTGAGGAAACTATGGCTTTCACTAAAGAAGAAGCCCAGGGAGTTCAATTTCCACACAATGATGCAGTTGTAGTTACTTTAAATATTGCTAATTATGATGTATGCCATGTTTTGATTGATAAGGAAAGCTCTACTGATGTCTTATTTTATGATGCATTCTCTAAAATGTCCATACCTGACAATAGAATGGGGCCAATAAGCTCTCCACTAGTTAGATTCATCGATGATGCAGTGCCAGTTGAGAAAATAATAATCTTATCTATCATGGCAGGTCGATACCTAAGGCAATCAAAGGCCTAAGTGGATATTTTGGTGGTGAAGGCTCCCTCAACTTACAATACTATTCTTGGCCAACCTGGCTTAAATAAACTTCCGGCAGTAGTCTCGACTTATTATTTGAAGATGAAATTTTTGACAGGATGTGGAGTTGAAGAAGTCAGAGGAGATCAAGCCTTGGCATTGCTACACCATCGTCAAGCAAGGAGGAAAGCAACCAGAATCCTATCTGATGGATGGGCTTAATGCTCATGATGATTTGATAGAAGAACGAGGAGAACCAATCGAAGATCTTATTATAGTTTCTTTAAACGATGGACATGAAAACCACACTATACAAATTGGCTCCAACCTGGGGGAAGAAGCTAGGAAATAACTCATCACATTCTTGCAAAAAAATATCGATATTTTTGCCTAGGTACCCACAGATATGCCAGGATTGATGCAAAGGTGATGGAACATCGTCTGACTGTAGATCTTAAACATCGGCCAATAAAGTAAAAGAAGGAGAACTTTACACTAGAGTGACAAAAAGACATTACAGACGAGGTTGACAAACTCCTCAAAGCCAAGTTCATCAGGGAAGTATCCTACCCAGACTGGATTGCCAATATCATTCTCATCAAAAAAGTAAATGGTAAGTGAAGGATGTGCATAGACTTCATAGATTTGAATAAAGTCTGTCCAAAGAATAGCTATCCCTTATCAATAATTGATCAACTGGTGGATACAACTTCGGACCATGAGCTTTCCACTTTCATGAATGCTTTCTCCGACTATAATCAAATTCGGTGGCACCAGAAGATGAAAAAAAATTACTTTTATTACTGATCAAGGTCTTTATTGTTATAGGATCATGCCATTTGGACTAAAGAATGTAGGCACCACCTATTAGCGTATAGTAAATAAGATCTTTAAAAAGCAGATTAATCATAATATGGAGGTCTATATAGATGAGGTGCTTGTTAAAAGCCAATCTTCATCAAATCATATTATCGATCTTAAAGAGACCTTCAGCACCCTTCGAAAATATAAGATGAAGCTGAATCCAGCCAAATGTGCTTTCTAAGTAACTTCAAAAAGATTTTTGAGATTTATAGTGTCGAGACATAGCATCGAGGCAAACCCAGAGAATATCTAAGCCATTCAAGAAATGACCGTCCCAAAAATAATAAAAGAAGTCCAATGCCTTGTGGTCAAAGTTGCAGTTTTGAATCATTTTATCTTGAGATCGATGGAGCATTTCATGCCTTTTTTTCAAGTACTCAAATAGCCCAAGAACTTTTGTTGGACTCTTGAGTATTAGCACACTTTTGAAGAATTGAAGAACTACCTCGGTTCACCTCCTCTCCTTGCTAATTCCGAACTCGAAGAAGAATTATTCTATATTTGGCAGTGTCTCCAGTAGCTATTGGAGCAGTCCTAGTCAGAGAAGAGGCTAAAATTTATAAACCAAACTATTATATAAGTTGAGTTCTGAAGAATGCGGAAATAAGGTATACAAAATTAGAAAAACTAACTTATATCTTATTGTTTGCAGTCAAGAAGCTTCGACCTTATTTTCAGGGGCATACGGTCATGCTTCCCACTGATCAACCTATTAAAATAGTTCTTCACTGACCTGATACTTCTGAAAGAATAGCAAAATGGGCCATCGAGCTGATCAAGTTTGACATTAACTTCAAACCTCGACCATCTATTAAAGCTTAGATATTGGTGGACTTCATTATGAAATGTACCATTCTAGATCCAGCCGAACCTAAAGATCAAGAAGATAATAACTTCCACCATCGAACTTTACCGAAGAAAAAGTCAACCTTCCTGAAGACTTCTGGGCTCTATATATTGATGGTTCATCCAATACCTCTAGAGCAGGTGCGGGCTTGATTCTAATCAATCCAGGGAGAATTATTGTTGAGTATGCACTATATTTTGAATTTTTCGTAATAAATAATGAAACAGAATATGAAGCTTTGATTGCTGGGTTAAGAATAACTAAAAAATTGGGGGTAGACCATGTGAAGGTTTATAGTGATTTTTAATTGGTAGTGGGGTAGGTCAATGGCACCTATGAAGCTCGAGAGGAAAGCATGATGAAGTACTTAGAAAAGATGAAGAGCTTGATTTTGGCCTTTAGTTGCTTCAGCATTTGGCAGATCTCCAGGGTGGAAAACACTAGGACCGATCTTCTTTCGAAAGTGGCCACCTTAGCTCCTAGAGAATTACCAAAAGAAGTTTATTATGAAATTCTGCAACAACAAAGTTTGGAGGAATCCCAAATAATAATGTAGGTTGATCATGAGTCCATTTGGATTGATCCGCTCATTGCCCATCTTAAAGATGGTATTCTTCCTAGAGATTCTAAGGAAGCTTGGAAGCTAAGAAATCAAGCTTTGCGATATGTATTGTACAAAGACAAGCTATGTAAGTGGTCCTATTCCTTGCCATTCCTCAAGTAACTTTGACCTTTAGAAGCTAATTATGCACTGAAAGAAGTCTAAGAGGGTATATGTTGAAATCATCTTGGGGCCAAATTATTATCTTACAAACTACTTCATCAAGGATACTACTAGCCGACTATGCAGCAAGATGCTACTGACTATGTGAAGAAATGTGATCGATGTCAGAGAATGCCAATATTCAGAGATAACTGGCTTCACAACTCACACCTTTGAGTGCTCCTTGGCTATTTGCATAGTGGGGGATGGACATACTTGGGTCTTTTTTCATGGCATTCGAATAGTGAAAATTTCTTCTAATAGCTATAGATTACTTTACCAAGTGGGTAGAAGATGAGCCCCTGACAAAGATCACCGAAGCTAAAGTGTAGGACTTCATCTAGAGGTTAATAGTTTGTAGGTTTGGCCTACCTCAAACTCTCATCACAGATATTGGATGCTAGTTTGTCGGAGCAAAGTTCATCGAGTTTTATGAAGATTTGAACATCTTCCATCATTTTACCTCAATGGTTCATCCACAAGCAAATGGTGAAGCCGAGGTAAAGAATAGAACTCTATTATGAGGGATCAAAGTAAGGCTCGAAAGAGCAAAAGGAACATGGGTGGATGAACTCTATCATGTTCTCTGGGCTTACAGGACTACCCAAAGGTTGCTAACTAGAGAAACTCCTTTCACCCTAGCTTTTAGAATAGAGGCAGTAATATCAATTGAGCTTGTGCTTTCCTCAGCCTGAGTTGAAAGCTTTAGTGAGCAAAATAACTCACAGGACCTCAGAGCAAACCTCGACTTATTGGAAGAAAGCCCAAATTTGAATGGCAGCATACAAACAAAAAGTGGCCTGTTACTACAACTCCAAAGTTAGGAGCAAAATTAAGAAAAGCTCGCTCCAAACTGGGAAGACCCTTAGAAGTTGTAGAAATCGCCCTACCTGGATCTTACTATCTAAAGGAGCTCGGAGGAACTACACTCCCATGGCCTTGAAACTTAAAAAACTTATGAATGCACTATTAATGAACCCATTTTCAATAAAACTTTCTTATTTTTGACATTCTATTTTTTGGTGCAAAATTATGCAATAGTAGAAAATTATCCAACCGAATTTCATTCTCATATGAAATTGAAGACCTTTGGTTCTTAAATAGGAGACAACCTCATCTTAACCAGGGTGAAGACCTCCGATTCTTAAACCAAAGACGTTGGAAGAGATCCTCTCAACGGTCCTTTTGTACCATGACAACCTTGTTAGGAATAAGAGATGGATCTCATCCTAACAAAAAAATTAACTGACTACATTAGAAATAGGAGGTGGACCTCATCCTAACATGGATGAAGATCCTACGGAAAATTGAAGGTCTCTGATTCTTAAACAAGAGGCTAATCTCATCTTAACAAGGGTGAACACCTCTGGTTCTTAAATCGGAGATGTCGAGTAGAGGTGCTCTCAAAAGCTCTTTTATGCCCCGGCAACCTTGTTAGGAATAGGAGGTGGACCTCATCCTAACAAAAAAATTAGCCGACCATGTCAGAAACAGGAGGTGGACCTCGTCCTGACGTGGATGAAGACCCTATGGGAAATTGAAGGCCTTCAATTCTTAAACAGAAGGTAGAATACAAATATGAAGTTTTAGTTCTTGAATAGATCCGAAGACCCTTGTTCACAGATAAGGGGGAGGGATATACAAAATAAGTAAATGTCAAGAAAATAAAGCAAATTGGCAAGCATCGAGCTAAAGTGAAACACAAATAAGAAAATGAAAGAAACTCCATTTCATTAAAAATAAAGGTCATTACATGGGTCATTAGGACTTATTACAAAGAAAAAGAGAGAAAGAAAGAAAAAGGTTGAAGTATCATTCGAAGTCAGTCTTTGGGCTTCTGGCTCCAGCTAATATAAGAGCTTGTTTTAAATCGTTAATCTTTTCTTTAAGATCTCTTCTCGCCATCAGACTCTCACCAAATAATTTGTTGGCCTTCTGGAGATAGTCTTTAGTTTCTCTCAGCCTTTTCCTCAAAACGGCCGATTCCACCTTGGCATCTTTCTTTCATAGCATCCTTTTGGTAGACCATTTGTATTTTCAACTGTCGAAGCTTGATCTTTTCTTTGTCATATATTATGGACAAGTTCTCCAGGGTATCCCGTAGGGAAAGAAGTTTGCCTGATTCTCTGCTCGAACTAGCTTAAGCCCTATCGGCTAACTACACATCACCTCAGCGTTTGCCATACGAAGTTTTTTCCTATAATCATCAATTTGATTACACCAATCGATGCAATAAGAATCGTATGCCTTCTCAACATCATCCAGCTGCTTTTGAAGGTCGGAGAACTTCGACTAGTCCCAGTCAAATTCTGTCCAACTTTGCTCCCAAGCCAAACCTTTCTTCAATTGTTTGATCTTCCCTTTTGCTTTATGGAGCTTAGGCTCGAGAGAACAGATCTTGGCTATCAAGATCCAGGACTTCTCACCAATGCATTTTTTGATTTCCTCAAGCTTTTCATTCAAATGGTTTTTCTTAGTAGTGTATTCTCTAAAGAACTGCTTGGAGGATCGACGAAGATGATTGATTTTGGTGGAGGCCTCAGCATAATTTTTTTTTCAATTTCTTAAGCTCTCCATTTACTTTTTCTAATTTTCTCTTAAGGTGATAAACTTCTTTCTTCAAACTTCTAATAATAGCCTTTAAGAGAATATCTTGAGGCAGAGGATCAGCTTCAACTGGAGACTGCATTCAATTCACAAAATGCCATGACACAAAGGTATAACAAAAGAAAATAGAATTTACTTTCATTGATTAAAATGTTCTAAGTATAGGAGAAAAGCAATAAAAAGAAAAAGAAAAAATATACAATGATCAAAAACCTCCAACCTTTGGAGGAGAAGCTGTAGATGAGCTCGACACACCCTGAGCGACCTCGAGCTCTGGAGCTGGTTCGATCGATGTGGTGGGGGGTGCAACAGAAGGAAGTTCGGTGGATGGTTGATCGGCACCTGTAGTAGATGGCCCTATCTCATCATTAGAAGATCCGCCATCTAGGAAGTTGAGGTCGAGCTTGAAAAACTTCTCAGCCATATTTTTTTGATAGAGCTCAAACCCCTTGATGAAGGCCACTTTGCTGAAGTCAACTGTTATGTCCTTCATCTCTGAGGAGGTCTTAAAATCTTGTATCGCCTGATCTTTGGCCTCCGAGATCTGCCTTAAGATTTGCTCCTTCTTTTCAGCAACCTCGACTTCAGCTTTCTTTCTCTTCTCAATCTTCGATGCTAACTCCTCCTCCACTTTTGCCAAGGCTTGCTCGATGCTTTGAACTATCTCCTGAAGGCCCTAATCTCGATAGATTTCTCTTTGAGGAGGTGATCGATTTTGGCTTGGTGCTCTTCTTGAACTTTTTATGCTTTCAATATTTGGCAATTGATGGCCTTGAAATTGGCGATCAATTAATGACCCATCTATAAGAGACAAAGTAGGCTATGTTAATAATAGAGAATGCGAGCAAGTCAAAGGAAACAAACGAAGTGGTTACCTTAAGAAAGGTCCTAAGAGAGTTCCAAGTGCATTCCTCGAGATTGGCATTGATGATCCTATCCACGACATCCCGCAGGATGCATCCATCAATTAAAGTCTTAATAATCTATCAATTATTGAAGGGGTTCTCCCCCAAATCCTCATTATTGGACCCACCAGAGATGATCATGCATCGAACCTTTTTGCCAACTATCCTCTTCTTCTTCCTTTCCGCTCCCTCTCCCTTCTCAGTGAGAGGCTCTGGAACTAGGACCTCGGCAGGAGGATCGAGAGGTGCAGTGACCTCAGATGCAATGGTAGCCTTAGTAGCAATGGGTGCGGTGGAGCTTGGAACATCGATCCTTGCCTTCTTGGTGGTCTCGTCGAGCGCACTCCTCTTTCTCTTATGACCTTGGAGCTCCTTGGAAAGTCGCTCAAGTTCGTCCACATCCATGTCTACATTCACAAAAAGGCTATAGTTAGAGGGGAAAACAAGAAAAGTAACTTGCAAAATCTGAAAGTATACCTACAGGGTTAAAGGAACTTGGCCGAGATTGAACAAAATTTGATCTTTTATTAGTTCGGATAGGAGAGGAGCTCGGTAATTCCTAAGTTTGCTAGCAGAGCCTTGATCCTCTTTTTCTAACCCTGAAGCTTGGCAGATCGAGTCTCTTAAGTGTCCTCAGGGAGGAAGTCCTAACTCTAGGGTTGGGCAAGAAATGAAGAACTTTTTCTTCCAATTATGGATGGAAGAATGAGCACCTTTGAGTAGCCATTTTTTATCAAACTAGAAAAAATGGTACCACCAGTCTTTAGCAGTGGGATGATATTTGAAGGTAAAATAATTTTGAAATAAAAAAATGGTAGGCAAAATCTTGGCTAAAATATAGAGTGAAAGGAATCCTATAATGAATCAGAAGGAGTTCAAAGCTATGGAAGCAAAGAAAATATTAAAAAACTTAAAGAGAGAAAGAATAAAAGGGGGAATTGAAAATTGAAGTCCAGCATGAAGTGCTTTAGTGTACAAGTAGATGTGGCCCACAGTACAATCTCACTAGAACTGGTTCACACTGATGTGTGGGGGCCAGCTCTATTTTCAGCTAGAAATGGAGCAAGATACTTCTTAACCTTTATAGATGATTTCTTAAGAAAGATATCGATCTACTTCATGAAGGAGAAATTAGAAGTCTTCACCAAGTTCAAGATATGGAAATCTAAGGTGGAGAAGGAGACAGGTCAGAACTTGAAATGTCTACAGTCAGACAATAGTAGAGAATACACCAGCAAAGAGTTCCAAGGCTTTTGTGAGGAGTGTGGAATCAGAAGATAATTCTTGATAAAAGAAAATCCTCAACAAAATAGGGTGGCTAAAAGGATTAATAGAATCCTTTTGGAAAAGGCACGGTGCATGAGGCTGCAGGCAGGACTTTCGAAGATGTTCTGGTTTGATATAGTGGATGCAACCTGTTATCTGGTGAATCGATCACCTCATACAAAGTTAGATGATGGTATTCCAGAGGAGAGACGGTCTGGAAGGAAAATTGAGCTAAGCCATCTAAGATTTTTTTGGTGCACGACTTTTGTGCACATCGGTGCTGGTGAGCGGAGCAAGTTGGATGCTAGATCATGGAAGATGGTGTTCTTAGGATATCCACGAGGAGTTAAGAGATACCGACTATGGGATCCCTTAGAGAAGAAGATTGTCATTAGTAGGGATGTCATCTTTCATGAAAATTCAATTCTCCAAAGGCGAGATGGCATAAAGGAGCAGCAAATGCAACAGGAGGTCCAGCAGGGCAGTGCTGGATAGTTAACATCTTATTCTATTTTACCACTTATAGGTACATCAGGAGGACTTGGTATTCAGGTGGAGCACTCACCAGAGGTGTCTCCATAGGTGGAGAGAGCTCGGATAGGTAATGAAATCTAGGAGGCTTAGCAGGAGCAAGCTAGAGCTAGGATGGATATCGGGGTTGCTTTGCATAAGCCCAAAAGAAACATCAGGCAATCGAAATAATACGACTTCAAAGATACACTATCATGTGCCCTGGTGATAGCAAACAGGGACCCATACACCTACGAGGAGGCTATGGATAGCCAGTACAGAGAGAGGTGGATCCAAGCAATATTCGAGGAGATGCAAACTCTCCACAAGAATGAGATATGGCATTTGATGTAGTTGCCACGAGGAAAGAAACCCATTGGTTGCAAGTGGATTTACCAATGCAAAGAGGGGCCTTCAGAGCAGGGAGGTGTCAGGTGTAAGATGCGGTTAGTGGCCAAGAGATACTCCTAGAAGAAAGGCATCGATTTCAATGAAGTATTTTCTCCGGTCATCAGGCATACTTCCATTAGAATGTTGCTGAGCATTGTGGCAACTTAGGACATGAAGCTGGAGCAGATGGATGTCAAGACGGCATTCCTCCATGGGCATTTGGAGGAGAGCATTTATATGGAGCAGCTACTATGGTTCAAAGAGCCTAGAGCAGAAGGAAAGAACTGTTTGCTATTGAAATCATTGTATAGACTGAAGCAATTGCCAAGATAATGGTACATGTGATTTAACTCATATGTGAAGAGTATTAGCCTTCTCAGGTACGAGTATGACTCTTGTGTGTATGTTAAATCTTTGGAGGATGAGTCTAGGATATTTCTACTCTTGTGTGTGGATGACATGCTTATAGCATGCAAAGTAGGAAGGTTGTGCAGGAACTAAAGGTAGCCTTGTCTCGAAAGTTTGAGATGAAGGATTTGGGGCCTACAAGAAAGATTTTAGGCATGAAAATCTTCAGCAATCGAGCCAAGAGGATGCTGCATTTATCTCAGAAAGGCTACATCAAAATGATCTTGGAGAGGTTTGGGATGAAGGAAGCAAAATCGGTGGAGCTGCCACTTGCCAAACACTTCAGACTCTCAAAGATGATGTCACCATAGACTGAGGTGGAGGCTCAGGAGATGGAGAGAACACCATATGCCTTTGGTGTAGGAAGCTTAATGTATGCCATGGTGTGTTGTAAACTAGATATCACAGCCTGGTAAGGAGCACTGACGAGCATTGAAGTGAATCTTCAGGTACTTGATGAGTACTGTTGGAGTTGGCATCTGCTATGGACAGCAAGATGGAGTTGAGGAACTCTCCAACATATCCAAGGAAGCTCGGGGGTAGATAAATGGGCTTGTGGATGCAGATTGCGATGGAGACATGGACACTCGATGGTCAATGATAGACTTTATGTTTAGCCTATTTGGAGGTCTAGTCTCATGGAGATCATGCTTGCAATCCATCATAGCCTTATCTACAACTAAGGTGGAATACATAGGTGTTATGGAGGCAACAAAGGAGGCTCTATGATTAAAAGGATTGGCATTGGAGATGGATCTCATGCAGGAGGCTGTCAAGGTGCACTACAATAGCCAGAGTGCACTGTTACTTACTCAAAACTCTATCTACCATGCAAGGATGAAACACATCGACATCAGGTACCATCGGATCAAAGAGCTTGTGGAAGAAGGTAAAGTAAAGCTGGTAAAAGTCCACGCCAAGGAGAATCCAGTGGATGCACTAACAAAAGTTCTTCCTCGAGATAGCTTTTGTAAATGTATGAAATCAATGTATCTGATGGATAGGATAGAGTTGCCTCAAGCCTTGGGGCACCAAGGTAGAGATTGAAAGAGCAAGTGTGGTGCTTCCAAGTCTTGGGAGATCGTGAAAGAGTCAAGGTGGTGGCTCCTGAAAGCTAGGATTGGCCGAAGATATATCAGCAAAGATAAAGAGATTGACATACAATCGGACTGGCTCGGATACGCAGCTGAGCTAGCTCGGCCTGAGATCGAGTTGGCTCAGCCTATATCCAAGCCGACTGTCTCAGCCAAACAGAAGATATGGTTCAAGGAGACGCAGTTGAGCCAGCTCGGCTTCAGACCGAGCCAACTCAATGGTGACGAATAGATTGGGATGGGTTTTTTATTTGGTCTTAGATTGGATCTAATCCAAGGGATCTTAAGGCCTGGTATAAGAGGTTTTAAAGTGGCTAATTCATGCATTAGATCAGGTCTTTAGTCCAGGGGATGAGAGCATGTAAGACATGGGTTTACATGGGCTTGGATGAGTATTTTCATGTATGGATTAGCCAAGATGAGCTTTTTAGGGTTGAGTCATGTTGACTCAGGGTATCTATATATATACTTGTATATGTACATTATGAATAAGAGAATGAATTGAATCCCTTTTCTTCCTAAAATCCTATCTTTCTCTCTTTCTCACTCTATCGCCATCTCATCTTCTTATCATCTAATCTTTATCTTTCTTGCTATCGTCTCTAACTTGCTTTCTTAGAGTTGGTAGAAGGTACAAGAATTTCCACAAGTCTAGAAATAATTCATAACATGCTGGGACATAAAAGGACCGTTAAGTAGGCCTCTTCCTATGGGCCATTGAAAGGATCTTTCCTTAGGGGCACAAAAGGGCTGTTACAGAGGCCTCTCCCTTAGGGTGCTCTTCACCCTCATTAAGACAAAGTTAACCTCCTATTTAAGAATCGAAAGCCTTCATATCCCTCGTAAGGATCTTCACCCATGTTAGGATAAGGTCCACCTCCTATTCCTAAAGTGGTTAATCTTTTATTTAAGAACCAAAGGCCTTCACCCTCGTCAAGACAAGGTTAACCTCCTGTTTAAGAATCGAAGGCCTTCTACTTTGTTTAAGAATGAAGTTCGGTTGAATAATTTCCTACCATAACTCAATTTGACCAAAGATAGGAGTGTTAAAATAAATTTTTTTATTAAAATAAGGCTATTGATAGTACATCCATAGGTTTTTTGAATTTCAGGGGTATGGAAGTGTAGCTCCTCCAAGCTTCTTCATGTAGTAAGTTTCCAGTCGATCAACTTTCTTGACTTCGTAAGGCCCTTTTCAGTTTGGAGAAAGCTTGCCTTAATTTTAGGATTAAGAATCTTTGCTTGACATAGCACCAGATCTCCGACCTTGAATGTTTGGTTCCTAACTTTGGAATTATAATACCGATCCACTTTTTGCTTGTAGGCTGTCATCCGAATTTGGAAATTTTTTCTCTTTTCTTCCAGCAGATCAAGATTTATCCTAAGATCCTACAAATTTGCTTTGTTTATCAAAACTTTTAACTCATGCTGAGGAAAGTCTAAGTTCAACTAGAATGACTACTTCGGTCCCAAAGGCCAGAGTGAATGAAGTTTTCCTAGTAGACAACCTTTGGATGGTCCTGTAAGCCCAGAGTCATGATAAAATTCATCCACCCATATTCCTTTTGCCCATTCAAGCCTTGCTTTTATGCCTTATAGTAGAGTTCTGTTGGTTACCTCAGTGTTTTCATTTGCTTGAGGATGGGCCATAGATGTAAAATGATGGAAAATATTTAAGTCCTCATAGAACTTAGCAAACTTTCTTCTTGTAAAATGGCATCCATTATCACTAATCAGAGTTCATGGTAGGCCAAACTTGCATACTATTGACTTTCAGATGAAATCCAGTACTTTAACTTCAGTGATTTTTGCCAGAGATTCAGCCTCAACCCACTTAGTGAAGTAGTCCACCGCTAGCAAGAGAAATTTTTGCAATCCAAATGCTATGGGAAAGGATCCAAATATATCCATTCCCCATTGTGCAAATGGCCATGGGATGCTTAAGGGTGTGAGTTGGGAAGTTGGTTGTCTTTGAACATTAGTGTTTTTCTGACATCAATCACATTTTCTTACATACTCAATTGCATCTTGTTGCATGGTTGGCCAATAATATCCTTACTAGAGCAACTTATAAGACAATGATCTAGATCCAAGATAGCTTCCACATACTCCTTCATGGACTTTCCCCAAGGCATAATCATTTTTGGATGGTCAAAGGCATTTGAGAAGTGGCAAGGAATAAGACCACTTATACAATTTGTTTTTATATAAAACATAGCGGGAGGCCAGATTTCTTAATTTTTTAGCTTCTTTGGGATCTTTAGGAAGGACACCATCTTTAAGGTATAAAATCAATGAGTCGATCCAGCAGGGTTCATGATCTACTTGTATTATTATCTAGGATTCTTTCAAACTTGAATTTTAAAGAACCTCGAAAAAAACCTCCTTGGGCAACTCATTTAGAGCCAGAGTAGCTAGCTTGGATAGAAGGTCGGCCCTAGACTTCTCTGCTCTTGGGATCTGCTGAATGACAAAACTTCTAAAGGCCGTAGCTAGACATTTTATCTTATCCAAGTTTTTTTTCATACTTTCCTCCCAAGCTTCATAGCTGCCATTGACCTGCCCTACCATCAATTACGAGTCGCTGAAGGCTTTCACATGGTCTATCCTCAATTCTTTGACTATCCTCAATCCTACGATTAGAGCTTCATATTCAGCTCTATTATTGGTTAAAGGAAACACAAAATGCAATGTATATTCAGCAACAACTCCTTCTAGATTGATAAGAATTAAACCTACACTTATTCCAGAAGTGCTGGATGAGCCATCAACATATAAGGCCCAAAAATCCTCAAGGAGGTCTACTTTTTCTTTGAGGGAGTTTGACTGTAGACTAGAAATGCAGAGCTCTTACTGTTCAGACACAATTGGATCCAAAATAGTACATTCCACCATGAAATTGGCTAGTATTTGAGCTTTGATAGATGACCGAGGTTAAAACTTGATGTCAAATTTAGTGAGCTCAATCGCCAACTTTTCTATTCTTCCAAAAGTATATGGTCGGTGAAGATCTATCTTTATTGGTTGGTCTGTAAAGACTATTATTGCATGCCTTTGGAAATAAGGTCGAATTTTTCTTGCTACAATCAATAAAGCATAGGTTAGCTTTTCTAATTTGGTATACCTGGTCTCTACATGTTTCAGAACCCAGCTTATATCATAGATTTGCTTTTGAACTTTTGCCTCTTCTCTGAATAGGACAACTCCAATGGCCGTAAGAGATACCGCTAGGTACAAAACAACTCTTCGCCAGGTTTAGGCTAGACAAGAAGGGAAGGTGAGCTGAGGTAGTTCTTTAGTTCCTCAAATGCTTGTTGACATTTTAGGATCTGACAGAAGTTCTTCAGTTGCTTGAGCACCTGAAAGAAGGGCATGTAGCACTCTATCAATCTTGAAACAAAGTGATTCGAAGCAGCAATCTTTTCTATCAGGCACTGAACTTCTTTTATTATCTTAAAAGAAGTCATCTCCTGAATGACCCTAATCTTCTCTAGATTTGTCTCGATGCCACGCCTTGACACCATGAATCCTAGAAACTTCCTCAAAGTCATCCTAAAACTATATTTGGTTCGGTTTAGCTTCATTTTGTACTTTTAGAGAGTATTGAGTATCTCTTCAAGGTCGGTAATATGATTTCTTGAAGATCGGCTTTTCACAAGCATGTCATCCACATAAACCTTCATGTTGTAGTTGATCTACTCCTTAAAGATCTTATTCACCAGGCATTGGTAGGTTGCACCAACATTTTTAAGTCCAAAAGGCATAATCCTATAATAATAAAGATCATGGTCAGTAATAAAATTAGTTTTCTCCTCATTCTCAGGTGTCATCCAGATTTGGTTGTAACCAGAGAAGGCATCCATAAAAGTGAGGAGCTCATGGCCCGAAGTTGCATCCACCAATTGATCGATTCGAGGCAGAGGATAGTTGTCTTTTAGGCAGACTTTGTTCAAATCAGTGAAGTCTATGCACATCATCCACTTGCCATTTGCCTTCTTAATAAGAACCATATTTACAATCCAATCTAGGTAGGATACCTTCCGAATGAACTTGACTTTGAGGAGCTTGTCCACCTAGTGCATGATCGCCTTCTATCACTCTAGTGCAAAGCTCCGCTTCTTTTGCTTCATAGGTCGGTGCTTGTGGTCCATGCCCAGGCGATGCTCCATTACCTTTACCTCGATCCTAGGCATATCTACGAAAATCCAAGCAAAGACATCGATATTCCTTCGTAGAAAGGTGATGAGCTATCTTTTAATCTTGGCTTCTAAATTTGAACTAATTTGGATTGTATGGTCCTTATTTCCATCATTTAAGGGTACAGCAACTAGGTCGTCAATTGGTTCTCCTCATTCTTCAATCAAGTCATCACAGGCATTAAGCCCATCCATTGGATAAAGTTTTGGCTACTTTCCTTCTTGTAGAGCAATTGTGTAACAATGTTGTACTAGGGCTTGATCCCTCCTGACCTCTCCAACTTCATATTTTGTTGAAAACTTAATCTTCAAATAGTATGTTGATACCATAGCTCGAAGTGTATTCAATCCAGGTCGGTCGAAAATTATGTTGTAGGTAGAGGGAGCCTTCACCACCAAAAAATTAATCTAAGCTCTAGATTGCTTTGGGTACCGACCTACCACAACTAGTAAAGTAATTATTTTTCAACTGATACAACATCAACGATGAACCCCACTAATGGGGAGCTTATTGATCCCATATAATTATCGGGTATAGATATTTTGGAGAAAGCATCATAAAACAAGACAATAATAAAACTTTTATTATCAATTAAGATACGGCGTACATCATAATTGGTAATATTTAAAGTAACAACAACCACATCGCTATGGAAAAATTGAACTCCTAGTGCATCTTCTTCAATGAAAGCAATGGATTCTTCAGTCCTTCACTTTTTTCCTGGCTCCGTCGATCTATTGTCCTCTCCCTATCGATGTACCCCAGTGATTATGTTGATGATTCCAAGTGGGGGCCGATCTCCCTATGGTTCTTTCCTCTAAGGTGGTTCTGGTTGTGGAAGAGCTCTCGACTAATCTTTCCTCCTTTCTGACTGACGTCGCAAAAATCGATCTAGCCGACCTCGTTTGATCAACTCCTCAATTTTATCCTAGAGCTGGATGCATTCTTCAATATCGTGATCATGGTCATGATACTACAAGCAATAATTATTTGGATTGTGCTTGTTTAGACGAGACCACATCTTGTCCGACCTTAGAAGATGCTCCTTAATTTCTATCAATACTTAAGATTTTAGTGCAATTAGGGGAGAATAGTTGAGGAATCTTCTGAGGGGAGGACTTTGCCGCATTTGCCAATTTGGACTTCTTGGTTGATGAGCTCAAGATAGAGTTCGGGCTCATCTGTGTTTGGAAGGGATTCTCGAATGTGATCGAGCTTCATTCGACTTTTCTTCAAATGCGGGTTTACTAGACTCTTCCATCGCTGCTCTCCTGCGGCCTCATCATCTTGAAGCTTAAAAGCTTCTTTAGCTCAGGCATAGCCCTCAACCTAAGCTAATATGTTGGTAAAGTTCCGAAGATACTTCTTCTCCAAGAAAAAGAGGAGATATTGTTCAAAAGGCCATCTTTTAATGCGGCCATAGCAACAGATTGGTCCAAGTTTTGGACCTCTAGAGCAGCAATATTGAAGCGGCTAATATAAGCTTAGATGGACTCCCTTTCCTTCAGCTTGATATTGATAAGAAAGTTTGAACCTCATCTCTGACACCAGTTGCAAATAAAGTGAGCTGCGAATTGGTGGCTGAGCTGATCAAAGGAGTAGATAGTATCCGATTTGAGGCTCGAGTACCAATTTCTTTCTACTTTCTTCAAGATGGAGGAAAACGTTGGCACAGAATGGCATCCAACATGCCATGAAGTAGCATCATCGTCTAAAAGGCTTTGAGATAGTCGATGGAGTCTTATGGAGTCTAAGGTCTCATCATAACTCTCAAAATGAGAGAGTTTGAAGTTCGACGGGATGGGCTCCTGCATGATCTAGATAGAGAATAAAGAGTTGGTGCAAATATCATCATTATGGATGGGGACAATATAGTAGATGTTGGGTGTAAACCCTTTTCCTGCTAAAGTCCAATGGGATGCCGAGCCTTCAGGTTACTTCATCCGACGAAGGCAGCCACGCCTGATTCCGATCGATGAAGAATTTATGCTTAGGTGTCGAAACCATAGACCTCTTATTTGAATTTATCGATCGATCTTCCTCACTTGGATTTTTAGCTCCTTTGGATGTCCCCAGAACCTATAGGGCATTGTAGATTTCACTCAGATGAACTCGAATAGTGATGACAGCCCCCAAGCAGCTGAGTAACAGATCTAATTATGGCTTGGTTCGGCCGACCTTAGCGCTCTTTGAATCTCTCCCCAATAAAAGCCATCGAAGCTGCCCGATATTGGACCAACAACGGATCAACAGAACTTTCCTCCAAATGAACTTCCATAATATACTAAGAGTAGCAGACCTTGATATTCCTGCATCAAGAACTCTGAACATGCAGGCAAAAGAACCTTGTCTCCTTTATATCAGCCTCCAGATGATCCTGAAGATGGTCGAGCTTCGAAGGAATAAATAAACAGACCCTCTCCAAGCAGATCCCCTTCCGCTCCTTCCAAGCAAATTCCCCCCAGCCAACATCCTCCCCGTTAATCTCCTTCCTAGCACTAGTTGATTTTCTTTCCATCAACTCCCATCCATCCGAACTTCTTACATCAACTAAGAGGAGACTCGTTGTTATATATTCGCTTCTCCAATGGACCTCCTCCCAGAATTCTTGAATAGAATTATTTTTGGAGTTCTTCTCCTTCAGCCGGGCTTCTTCTTCCAGCAGAACTGCTTTTGGATTCTTCCAGTGGGCTTCCTTCAAACTCCACCAATCACAGGACTTCCGAACCCCTTATGCACAGACGATCTTGGAGTACAAACTCCTCTAAAATTGATGAAACTCAGAGCTCTTCACCGCCAACACCTACCTACCCTGAATTTCAACTATTAAATCTCAATGAACTAACAGGTCATGACAACAGATACTACTCTCCATAACAAATTCCACGTGGCTTCGAGCGATCCACTACCAAATAGTTTCGGCTATCGCTTTCAGTTTGTTATAGGCTCCACCTATAAAAAAAATCCGCCAGATATGTTTCTCTCCAGAGCTCTCTTCTTCTTTCCTAAATTTTGCGACTTTCTTTCCTGAGCACTCCATTTCTATTGGCCAAAAGAGCAGACTTGATCGTCGAAGGATCCTACCAGAGCCACCACCTTTGACTCTGGTCAGGACTTACCTTGCAGGTTTCTGATGGTGACCTCATCTTTCTCAGCTCCAACTCAATTCCGGCATCAACCAAATTCTGCACCAACAGGATTGGTGCTGGAGGAAGAGATTTTTGAGTCCTTATTCTAAAAAGAGTGCCCAATCGATCTTGATCCTTTTCTTCTTTTAACTCTTCAAGATCCATCGAGATCCATCTTTGTTCAATCTTTTCAGCCTACAAATGCCTCCAAAAAAGACAACCACCCAATGATCTATTACTTTTGCTATCAGATCTAAGCTGAATCTATCCACCCCTGCTCCATCATTGGTGCCTCGTCCCCCACCGTCGGCCACCATGGTGGATCTGGAGTAATTCAACTTGCTGATACAGCAGGTTTGAGGTCTCACCGACATGGTGCAAGTCGTGCAGCAACTTTCGATGGTGGCTCCATCAAAAAACCCCCTATTGGGGTGTCAAGAACTAGTCCCAAGGAGGCATACTTAGGTCAGCAAATCCATCACTCCTGGGAAGAGAAAATAGAGAGCTGAAAACCCCTATTCAGACCGTGATTCCTCTCCACAAGAAACTTTTTCCATCTATAGTCGGAAGCCTTCTAGGATCTGCGATCGAAATGATGTTCTCAATCAAAAATTATAAGAAATGGACTGATAGATTGAGGAACTTCACCATGTCGCCCCAACTCACCATGATGATATCTGCACCGATCGCCCCTTCTCTACTCGAATTATGCAAGAGCCTATCCCGCCAAACTTTAAGCTTTTCTAATTCGAAACCTACGATGGGATCTTTGATCCATTCGACCATCTAGAGGCCTTTCAAACTATGATGCCACTCCATGGTGCATTGGACATCATCTTATGCTGAGCTTTTTCATCTACTCTAAGGGGAGTAGTAAGAAATTGGTACTCGGTACTGAAGCTAGGTATGATCTTCTCTTTCGATCAGATGAGTCATCAGTTTGCAGCTTATTTTGTCAGTAGCCGACGTCCCAAGAGAGGTTCAAACTTCCTCATCAACATCAAATAGAAAGAGGAGGAATCAATCCGGGCTTATGTCAATCGCTTCAATGCTGATGCCCTCGAGGTCCAAAATCTAAACCAATCTATTGCCATAGCCGTGCTGAAGGATAGCCTTCAAAAGAATGATCTATTATTCATCCTCGAGAAGAAGTACCTCAAAAATTTTGCCAAATTGCTAGCTCGAGCTGAAGGATATGTCCGAGCTGAGGAGGCCTTCAAGTTGAAGGATGAGGAAGCCACAGAAGAGTGATAGACGAGCGAATCTAGTAAGTCCGTAGTTGAAGAAAAGTCGAACGAAGTTCGACCGCACTCTTGGGCTCCCCCTAAGTGCAAGCGAGCTCAAACTCCTCCTCGAGCTCATCGCCAAAGAAGTTCTAATAGAAGAATGCGAAGTTCTCCTCCTAAAAGATTTCATAACTATGCTCCCTCAATACTCTGAAAACATAAGTACTGATGGAGATCGAGGAGCAATTGCCAAGATCGAAGAGGATGCGCACTCATCTTGGCAAGCACAATCCTAACAAATACTGCCTCTACCATCATGACCATGGTTACGATACTAAGAAATGCATTCAGCTCCAAGATGAGATTGAGAAGCTCATCAAGCGAGCCCAACTCAGTCAATTTCTATGATGTCGACCCGAAGGAAGAGAGAATCGGCCAAGAGCACTGCCGCAGCTAGAACCGCTAAGGAGGAAGGAGCAATAGGAAGATTGATCACCTCTCAGCATCATCAATACTATCTCTGGGGGACTTCGATGAAAGGAGGCCAGCAGATCTGAAGGATCGATGAAGAGACAGAGGACTGAAGAACCCATAGCCTTCATCGAAGCATATGCATAGGGAGTTTAGTTTTCGCATAACAACATGATTATAATTGCTTTAAATATTATAGACTATGATGTATGCCATGTCCTTATTGATAATAAAAGTTTGATCGATGTCTTATTTTTTGATGCTTTTTTCAAGATATCTATACCTAACAGTCGGCTTGGACCAATGAACTTCCCATTGGTAGGCTTCACTGGCGATGCGGTGCCAATTGAAGGTATAATAACTTTGGTTGTGGTTGCAAGGCAATATCCAAGACAGTCCAGGGCACGAGTGGACTTTTTGGTAGTAAGAGCTCCATCGACTTACAATGCAATCCTCGATCGACCTGGTCTAAATGCACTTCGGGCAGTAGTGTCGACATATTACTTGAAAATAAAGTTTTCAATAAGCTATGGGATCGGAGAAGTCAGAGAAGATCAAACCCTGGTGAAGCATTGCTATTCAATTACCTGTTGAAGGGGCAAGCGATCAGATTCTTATTCGGTTGATGGGCTAGATGTCCACGATGATCTAACGAAAGAGCAGAGTGAGCCTAGGGAAGACTTTGCTTCCATCCCACTGAATAATGAAAATGCGGAGCACACGGTGCAGATCGGCTTCAACCTAGCAGGAGAAATACGAGAGCAGCTTGTCGAATTTCTATGGAGGAATGTAGATGTTTTTGTTTGGATCCCGAAGACATACTCGGGATAGATGCCAAGGTCATGAAACATCACCTGACTGTTGACCCTAAACGTCGGTCAATGAGAGAGAAGATGTGTAGCCATGCTCTAGAGAGGTAGAAAGTAATTGCAAAGAAAGTCGACAAGCTCCTCAAGGCTAGATTCATTCGAGAAGTCAACTATCCAAATTGGGTCTCCAATGTCGTGCTCATCAAAAAGACGAATGGCAAGTAGAAAATATGCATAGACTTCAAAAAGTTGAACAAAGCCTACCCAAAAGATAGCTACCCCCTACCCAAGATTGATCAACTAGTGGATGCAACCTCAGGCCACGAGCTTCTCACCTTCATGGATGCCTTTTTCAGCTATAACCAAATCTAGATGGCACCAAAAAATGAGGAGAAAACAACTTTTATTACTGACCATGATTTTTACTGTTATAGGGTTATGCCTTTTGGACTTAAAAATGTAAGGGCAACATACCAGCGCCTGATCAACAAAATCTTCAAGGAGCAGATCGACCATAACATAAAAGTATATGTAGACGACATGCCTGTCAAGAGCCAAGCTTCAATAAATTATATTGTCGACCTTGAAGAAACCTTCAGTGCCCTTAGGAGATACAAGATGAAGCTGAACCCAACCAAGTGCGCCTTCGATGTAACCTCGCGAAAGTTCTTGGGATTCATGGTGTCGAAGCATAGAATTGAATAAAATTTGGAGAAGATTTGGGCCATTAAAGAGAGGACTACTCCAAAATCAATCAAAGAAGTTCAGTGCCTGATTGGAAAGATGGCAGTCCTAAACCGCTTCATCTCAAGGTTGGCCGAGCGATGTATGCCCTTCTTTCAGATCTTAAAGCAGCCGAAGAACTTCTGTTGGACCACCGAATGTCAACAAGCCTTTAAAGAGCTCAAGGACTACCTCTATTCACCTCCTCTATTAGCTAAGCCTAAATCTGAAGAGGAATTATTTCTCTACCTGACGGTCTCCCCAGTGGCCCTTGCAACATCCTAGTCAAAGAGGGGATGAAAATACAACGACCAATCTACTACATGAGTCGAGTCTTGAGGAACATCAAGATCAGGTATACTAAGTTAGAAAAACTAACTTATGCTTTGTTGATTGCAGCCTGAAGGCTCCGATCTTATTTTCAAGGGCACACCATAACTCTCTTCACTGATCAACCAATTAAAGCAGTCCTTCATTGAATGGATGCCTCCGAAAGAATCGCAAAATGGGCAATCGAGCTTACAAAATTTGATATCAACTACTAACCTCGACTGTCGATCAAAGCCTAAGTATTAATGGATTTTATAGTTGAATGCACCATTCCGAATGAAGTCGAGCTTGAATAGAACAAAATCAGCATTCCATGGCTGCAGTCGAGCTCCTCTGAAGAAAGAGTCAACCTTCCTAAAGGTTTTTGGGCCCTATATGTAGATGGCTCATCTAATACTTTCAGTGCAAGCATAGGGCTGATCTTGGTGAACCAGTGGGGATCATCACCGAAAATGCACTACGCTTTGAATTCCCCATAACTAATAATATGGCCGAATATGAAGCTTTGATCATTGGAATAAAAATATCTAAAGAGATAGAAGCAGATCGGCTCCAAGTCTATAGTGATTTCTAACTAATGGTCGGACAGGTTAGCGGTAGTTATGAAGCTTGGAAGAAAAGCATGATAAAATACCTTAAGAAAGTGAGGAACTTGACTCCGATCTTCAATAGTTTCAGCATCCAACAAATTTTGAGGGTAGAAAATACGAGAGCCGACCTTCTCTCTAAGTTGGCTTCTTTAGCCCCAGCCGAACTACCCACGGAAGTATTTTTTGAAGTTATGAAATACCCAAGTTTGGAGGAGTCGCAGTCCATTATGCAAGTCAAGCATGAGTCGAGCTGGATCGATCCGCTAGTTGCTTATCTCAAGGAAGGAGCTCTTCCTCATGATCTAAAAGAAGCACGAAAACTTAGAAATCAAGCCTCCCAATGTGTAATGTATGAAAGCAAGCTGTACAAAAGATCATATTTTCTACTGCTTTTGAGATGTCTCCGATCTTCAGAAGCCGATTTCGCATTATGAAAAGTGCATGAAGGAATCTACGGGAGTCATATAGGGGCCAGATCATTATCATATAGACTACTTTGGTAGGGATACTATTGGCCAACCTTGTACCATGATTCTATTGAGTATATCAAAAAATATAATTGCTATCAAAAAAATGCAAACATTCAAAGGCAGCCAACTTTCGCACTAGCACCCCATGGCCATTTGCTTAATAAGGAATGGACATACTCAGACCTTTTTCCATGGCATCTGGATAGCGTAAGTTTCTCTTGGTGGTGATAGATTATTTCACAAAGTGGGTCAAGGCTGAACTTCTGGCAAAAATCACTGAAGCAAAAGTGCAGGACTTCATCTGAAAGTCGATTGTATGTAGATTCGGTCCCATCATTTTACATCAGTAGTCCATCCACAGGCAAACAATGAAGCTGAAGTGACCAACAAAACCCTATTACAAGGCAACAAAACAAGACTTAAAAGAGCAAGAAAGACTTGGGTGGACGAGCCTTACCACGTCCTATGGACATACCAAACTACCCAGAAGCTACCAAGTAGAGAAACATCATTCGTTCTGACTTTCAGAATGGAAGTAGTCATTCTGATAGAGCTCAAGCTACCATCGGCATGGGTTATAGCCTTCAATGAGTGATGCAACTCATAGATTCTTAGAGCAAACCTCAATCTACTGAAGGAAAAGTGAGAAGAAGCCCAAGTTCGAATGGCCGTGTATAGACGAAGAGTGGCCTGTTACTATAACTCTAGAGTAAAAGGCAAAATATTCAAAATGGGGGACTTGGTACTTCGGTGAGCAACCGTTTCACAACCTCAGAACAAAGAAAAGCTCACTCCGATTTGGAAAGGTCCTTACGAAGTCAAAGAGATCGTCCAGCCTGAAACTTACTACTTGAAGGAGCTCGGAGGCACCAATCTCTCACGCCCATGGAACTCGAAGAACTTATGCATGTATTATCAATAATCTTATTTCAATAAAATCTTCTTATTTTAGTATCTTCGATCTTAGTGCAAAACAATGATGATAGAAAATAGCCTTCCAAACTTTATCATTAGATAAAGTTAGCCCTGTTAGGAATAGGAGGAGAACCTCATTCTAACATTGAGCTAAAGTGAAGACCTCGGTTATCTAAGCTAGGGATGCAAGAAGGCCCCTCAACGATCGCTTTTGTCCCCTATAGCCTTTAGGAATTAGGCAGAGAACCTCCTAACATAGCTAAAGCGAAGACCTCGATTACTTAAGTCGGATGCGAGAAGGCCTTCAACAGCTTTTGTGCTCCTAAGCCCTGTTAGGAACAGGAGAAACCTCGCCTAACATTGTGCTAAAGCGAAGACCTCGATTATTTAAGCGTAATGGGGAGAGGTCCCTTCAATAGCCTTTCATGCTCCTATGGCCTATAGATACAGGAGGAGAGGCTCCTTCAACGGTCCTTTGTGCTTCCTATAGCCCTATTAGAAATAGGAGAATCATCTAACTAACCTAAACGAAGACTTCGATTACTTAAGCAGGATGCAGGGAGAGGCTCCTTCAAGGCCTTTCATGCCCCATGATCCTATTAGGAATAGAAGGAGAACCTCATCCTAACATTAAGCTAAAGCGAAGATCTCGATCACTTAAGCCGGGATGTGTTGAGAGGCCCCTTCAACAGCCCTTTCGTGCCCCTATAGCCCTATTAGGAATAGGAGGACCTCATCCTAACGTGAGCAAAGTTGAAGGCCGTGCTAACCTAAGCTAAGAGAAAAAAAAGGAGAAGAGGGGCCCATCTAGTGGTCCCAAATGAACCCCCAACCTAAAGAAAAGAGAAGGAAGAAATCCCATCACTGATCCCTACACGTATTCCTCCTACAATTACTCGACCGTACGAGGCGTAAGAAGGAAAATTCTTGCAAATCTACAAAAAGGACCCGGATAGGCATCCACAAAAACCACTTCATTAGAAGACAACACAAAGAAAAACAAAGTGAATAAAGTGAAGCCACGAGCAAGCTTCGAATTCGTGCAAAATAAAAATAACAAAAAAGAAACTATTTCATTACAAAAATAAGTTCATTACAAGCAAAACACAAGTCGGCAAGACCGATTACACTAAAAAAAAAAAGAGAGAAAGAGAAAGGCTACTGAAATCCTAGGAAGGGTCGGACTCCTCAGACTTCGAACTGATGGCCATCACCAAAGATTCTTTTAGATGGTCGACCTCCTCCTCGAGCTCCCCCCACCTCATCATATTATCATGGACCATCCTATCGGCTCAACGGTAGTGCTCCTCTGACTCTCGCAGCCTCCTCCTCAGGACCTCGGACTCAGCCTCCAAATCCTAGGTAGCCTAACGCTCATAAGTTAACTCGAGCTTCAGCTGCTGTACCTTAGCCTTTTTCGTGCAAACCAACTCCTAGAGTTCACCAATGATCCTCCTCAAGGAGGTAACCTCTTCGGCCTCCCTACTTGTACTAGCCCAAAAGCCATCATCAAGCTGCCACTGGAGTCGGGCTACATTGTTGGAGGCATGGAGTTTCTATTCTAGCTTGGACATCCTATCACTTCAGCCCAGTCGGTAAGTCTCGCATGTGAGCTCAGCATCATGCAGCTACTTTTGAAGAGCAGAGAACCTCGTTAACCAGTCCCACTCGAATCGCACCTTGTCGGAGGACCACGATGAGCTCCCCTCTAGAAGCTGGATATCCTCTCTCACCACCTTGAGATCAACTTTGAGAGAGCTGATCCTCACCATTAGTGCATAGGATTTATCACTGGCATTCCTCTTGAGCTCGACGATCTCCTTCTTAAAACTGCCTTTTCGGATGCTGAAGCTCGCAGCATCCTTCATATGTAAACTTTGGAGGCGAATGACCTCTTTGGTTGCCTCCAAAGCATTCTTTCAAGAAGCTCGAAGGTCGTCTTCCATCTTCTTCAACTTTCTCTTCAGGTGATGAACCTCCTTTAAACCCTTGATTAGGAGTTTTAGAGGAATGTCTTGAGGCAGTGGCTCGACGTCATTTGGAGGTGATTGGCTTTGACTGCGATCGTCAGAAGGGTTCTAAATGACATTCACCACGGCACAAGTATAAAAGAAAGAAAGTTCATTTTCATTTCTTAAAATATTTAAGTACACCAAAGAAGAAAATAAAAAAGAAAGGTATAAGTAATCAGAGATTTTCAATCTTGATCGATGCAGGGGCGGGCAAGATTGATGCATTCTTTGTAGCTTCAGGCTTGGAAATGGACTCGGGAGCTTCAGCTATAAGTTTGGGAGCACCTAAGGTGGGTTCAATGATAGGAGATGCGGCATCGACGTTGGAGGGACTGGCTTCACCATCGGGTTCATCTGTCAGAAAGTCAAAGTCCACTCCAGGAATGTTTTTTGCAACTCTCCTCATGTAGATCTCGAACCCCTCTAAGAAGGCTTCCTAGGCAAACGCAATCTTGATGTCCTCCATTGCTTTGGAGGACTTGAAGGCTTCAACACCCCTCTCCCTCTCGATGCCGACCTCCTTTTTGGCCTTCATCCTTTTATCTTCGAAGAGGGTCAAGCCCGCCTTCAGCCCCGCAGAAACTTCTTCCTCCTTTCGCGATATCTCTCGAAGGTGCTTGATCTCTATGGTTTGAATTTTTGAGGCCACCTTCAAATGATTCACCTCGGCCCAAACCCTCTCAGCCTCCGCTTTAACCTCCTACAGAGTTTTAGAAGCCTCGATCTAGCAGAGATCGATGGCCTTCGAGTGGGCAAACAAGTAATGCCCCAACTACAAGATAGGAAGAAATTAAGTCAAAACTTTAAAAGCTCATCCTGCATCCAAATAGTTCAGAAGAATGGGTCACCTCGAGATAAGCAACGAAAGACTCATCAAATCTCTCAGCGTCCTCCATCCCGACCATTTTCTCGATAATATGTGGGAGGATGATGCCCTTCATTAGGGATTGCATGACCTCCGATCATCCAAGGAAGCTCTCACCTGACTGAAAACTTTGCCACTCAAATTCTCACCACCCTCCTCATCTATTTTCTGATGGCATCCTTTTTCTTCTTCTCTTCTCGACAACCTCACACTGCTCGGGAGGTGTGGTGGCGGCATCTTCTCGAGATGAGATCAGGGCTGATGCGGCCATGTCGGACTCAAAGATGGGCGCTGTCGGGATCGACACGACCAGGGTTAGCTCATCAGTGTGAGCCTTCTTCGATGTTTCCCCAATAAAGCCGCTCTTCCTCTTGAGGGACTTGATCCCCATAGTCAGGTGATTTCACTCCTCAGGAGTCATCTCTACAGAAGAAAAAATTAGAGTCAAAAAAAGAAAGAAGACCACGCACAATCGACAGGCCACGAAAGACTACCTACTAGATTGAGAGGACTGAGATCGAAGTTGAACAAGGTCTGATCCTCCAGGAGCTTGGAGATCGGAGGGGCTCGAAAGTTCTTTAGTTTGTCGGCCAAATCTTGATCCTCTTTCTCAAGCCTAGGAGCTCGACGAATCGAGTCCCTTATTTCTCCCTATGAAGGAAGTCCTAATTCTAAGAAAGAACAGAAAACAAAAAAAAATTTCTCCTTTCAGTTATGAATGGAAGAGGGGGCTGTTGGAAATTATGTTCCAAAGTCAATCGTCAGCCTGTTGATGGTTGAGATATTGTAATTGATTTATTAATTAATAAAAAATATTTTGGCATCTTTTTTCATCATAAGTTTACATCTTCTAATGAACTTCATTATTGTGATGAAGTCCTTAGGACTATTTAGTTTTGATAAAGTGAGAATTTATCATTTAGTCCTTAAATGGGTTCACGACCAAATGATAGGCTGTTAATTAGAACAACAGCATCTATCGAGAATAGATTGCTATATGCCATATAGGTTGGTTGTCCTCTTAACCAAGATGTGTGGAGACACTGATATGGCATACAGGTGAGATGTATGGGTACATCGTCATTGAATATGATCAACTTTAGAGCATTCTACTATCAAAAATATCTCTGATGGGATATAGGTATAAGTATCCCTTAGACCTAAGATCACCGCAGTGACTTGCAAGCAACTCATTATGCTTTGGTATCGGACTAACTAAATTTTTAATTCAGCAATGAAATGCTTCTGGACACAATCAAGTACTTACAAAGTCGGAGTATGATCAAGATGAAATTGACCACCCCAAGAGTTGGGGAAGAATGTATCACTGTATTTCAATAGAGCAAAACCTTGGCCAGGGTAATCCATCAAATGGATTTGCTATTTTAAAATAAAATGTGGACAACCTAATCAGAATTGACAGTTGAACTCTGAGGTATCCTACGAGCATTGTGGTCAAGGGGATGAATTATATGAAAATTATATCCGCATGGGTTCTACGGATATTGTTCTACACCTTTGACCTATCCGACCGTTGGATATCATTACTAGATGGTCACTTCGATTGATACAAAAATTTATTTCTATGCTACCGACTTAGGTTTGGACCTATGAGGTCACACACATTATAGCTTATAATCTTATCGAATGGTTGATCAATGATTAAGAATCGTTCTAGTGTTAAACAATCAATACGATTAATGTTTAACCTAGTGCAAGTATTATAGGAGGATTGATTAGTAATTAGATTATTAATTATCTTAATTTGATTAAGCCAATAGATTGAGATTAAGTCTAATTAAATATAATTTAATTAGATTTAGTTTGAGCTTGATTGGATCAAGTTCAATTGGTTTATTAGATAAGCAAAGTGCAAGGAAGAACTAGTCCTAGTCTAACTAGGACTCGGATTAATCTAATTTTCTAATTTGATTAGAAATAAATTAGAATTAAATTTGATTTAATTAAATTCTTAAATGGTTAGGGTCTTATTAAATTAGATTGATTTAATGTTGATTTTATTTGATTAAAAGATCTTATTTGACCAAGTCAAAATAGGAGTCCTAGTGTGACTAGGACTCCCTATCTCCTTGCGCCACCTTGGTCCCAACGCCCTCCATACCAATTTTTTAGATATTTTTCATAGAAAATCCCTTTCTTTCTAATTTTCATGCCCCCTCTTTCCCTCCAGGTCATATTTGGAAGTTAGGTAGAAGACCAAGTCAAAGGAGGAATTGGTTTTGCTTAGGATTCAATGAGATAGAATCCTTATTGACCAAAACAACTTTCCTTAAGTGCCACCCCCTTTTTTAATTAATTCTTCTCTTATTCTATGAAAATAATCTCTTTTTTTGTATAACCTCCCTTACTTGTCCATGCCAAAAATTATGGAGGAGGCACCCAAGAGTTGGGCGCCCCAACAACTTCCCATGTCCATTCCTAGTCTATGAATTTGACCTAACTTGGACTCTTCTTTTTTCTTATTTATTGGATGAATTTTATTCTAATTTTTTCATAAAATATAGAGCTTTGGGAGAGGTTTTGGATGTGCAAAAATCAAAGAAAGAGGGTCCTTGGGCATGGAGGTTCCATAGGCACCAAACTAGATGTCTAAGTGAGAGAAAAAAGAAGAAGAAGATCTTCTTCTAAGGCTGTTTTATTTTCAATCTCTCTTTTTTTTTGAGCTTTTTTTAGAGAGTGTCATATTAGCAAACACTCATCTTCTTTTTCATATTTTGAAGAATCCAAATTTTGAAGGAGAAAGAATCAGATTGACCATCGAAGAAGGATCAACATAGTACTAGCATGCTGTGCTGATTTCCTGCATCAGACTTCAGATCAGAGATCGTAGGCTCGTGTGGACAACTCCTAGAGGTCAGAGATGTATGCAGCTCATGACTTCATCCTCAAGCCTGAATCAGCAAGTTAGAATGTCTAAACTTGCTCAGATAATAGATCTGATCTATAAACTTCATATCTGCATTTGATGTAGTATAGATCTAGGTTGATTTGATCAACATTTTTTTTTCTTATTTGATTTTAATTTTTAATTTAATATCATATCTTAATCATATAATAGATCTAAAATTTAGATATTTATATAATTATTTAAATATATTTTAGATTTATTTAAGTCTTTCACTGCAAGATCTTGAAAAAATTTCAAGATCTACCTGTAAAACCCTAGATCTAATTCCTTCAATTAGTATCAGAGCCTAGGTTCTTATTACATGATTTTTATGGATGTCTAGATTATTTCTTAGATTAGATCTAATTTATAATCTAATTATTAAATTTAAAATTAAAAAAAATATTTTAGATTGTATGGACTACCAAAAGGTTGTCCTGCTGTAAGATTTACCTCTTACAGTGAATAGGTTATCCTAGTACGTGCTGATCTAAAATATTGATCATAAAATTTTAGATTAGATCTAAAAGATTTTATGATCTGATTAAAAATATTTTAATCTAATTTCAATCATCATAAATATGTTAGATTTGATCTAGAAAGATTTATGATTGATTATTGTTGAAATTATTTTAATTTCATAAACCTATTTAGATTAGATCTAAAATAGTATTATGTTTATTTTACTTGTATATTGATTATGAATCAAACATGTAACTTGGTTGATAGAACCATATCATAAAAATATTTTACAAATATGAAAATTATTTTCGAAAAGTCGGACCCCAACCCTCAGTCCAAAACTTAATTGAGAATTAAGAAGTTGATTGATTAGGATCTAGGATTGTGAATTGAAGATCCTAAGACACAAATCATAACACATTGGGTTAAATGGGTTAGTGGAGATTAGGTCCATTAATTAGGTTGGACCTAGGGTTAGATTAAAGAATGGACTTAATTAAAAAATTGACTAAATCTAATCAATTGTTGTCTTAGATTAGGTCAAGAATTCTCTAGATCAATTGCAATAGTTGTAGTTGGTCAAGTCCATGTCTTTAACAAGACCCAAGATGAATTGATTCTTGACTACACGGTCTAGCACGAACTGTTAGATTGATCTAATTAAAACTAATTAAATCAGTTGGTGCCTAAGATAAACCAGATCAGTGATTTTTAATTGGCAGCTCGCTTACCTGGCCATTTCTGATGGTGTCTAAGGCAAGCCTGGCAGACCCTTCCACTGATCGAACTTGCTTGACCTCTTAATGAGATTATGTTTTGATTAGATCGCTTAACTATTCGAGCTGACCCATGTCAGCTAGGTAAATCAGTTTGACTGATTTAGGTGCTCTTAAACCAGCCTATTAATAATCTCCCTTAAGCTGACTTGGTGAAGTTAGTGGAAGGATCATGACAAACTGGTTAATCTGACCTACTCACTTCTATAAATAAATTCTCTAAAATTATTAAGTCCCTAAAATGAAATAGTTATATGATAACTGGATCATAACCTTCTATTAAAGTAGATGATAATGGGTCCATCAGTTGGATAATCATTGGAGGCCCAAAGGCCTGGTGCTTATCGGTTGATGGAATTATCATTTATTATATAATCTCTTGGATACATCTTTCTAAATGGTGGTCAGATGGGCCAACTAAAGTTGGACTTGATCATTCATTAGTTGGATGGATCAAGTATGGTCATGTTAATAGTTGGACCTAACCGAACCATTTTTGAGAAGGCCAAAGCCAACTGATCAGGGCATGGGGCAAAATTTAATTGCTAAAAATTATTTAAAAAAATAATTGGTTATGAACCTATCCTTAGATGTATATGGGTGGGCCAACCAAAGTTGGACTTATGTACAGTCTATGTGGATTCTAGTACCCACTAAAAAATTAGGATAATTTCTCGAATTGGAGGTAGAGACTATCAATTTGAATAAAATAGTGAAAGAAATCTTTTGATTAAAGTCCAAATCTTTAGATTTAATGAATCAATTACTAATTAGATTTTGGTTTTCTTTTGGGTAGTCATGGCCACTTCTCTATCGCTTCGATCATTGTTAGATAATGATAAGTTGATGGGATCCAACTTTGGTAGCTGGTATCGAAAGTTGAAGATTATCCTGGAGCATGAACGGATCCTATATGTGCTAACGGATCCTGCACCTGAGGAGCCAGCTATCAATACACGTGAAATAGTCAGAGATACTTATCAGAAGTGGCTCAGTGATTGAACCATGGTGCATTGCATTATGCTGGCTATGATGAGCGATGAGTTAAGTCGCAAGTTTGAGACAACTCAGCCAAACGAAATGCTCCAAGTATTGGAGGATTCTTTTGGCACATTCGATGATGTTGAGAGGCACAA
>QRFJ01000814.1:92673-225561 GCA_006176705.1 Cocos nucifera | reverse complement strand
CACTAGGAGTAGTGAGTAGATACCAGTTTGACCCTTAAGAAAATCACTAAAAAGTGATTAAAACCATCCTTAAGTATTTGAGAAATATTAAGGACCAATGATTGATTTATGGTGAGTCAGATCTGAAGCTTGTGGGATTTATAGACTTTAGTTTTCAATCTGATCATGATGATAGTAAAAGTATGTCGGGATATATCTTAACTCTAAATGATGGAGCCATCTGCTCAAAAAGTTTCAAGCAGCATACAGTGGCTGACTCTGTTTGCGAAGCAGAGTACATGGTAGCATCAGATGCAGCAAAGAAAGTTGTGTGGCTGAGGAAGTTCATCACCGAGCTTGGAGTAGCATCCTCCATTAATGGTCCAGTCCTGCTCTACTACGACAGCACTAGTGCCATAGTTCAAGCAAAGAAATCAAAGATAACGAATAAAGCACATTCTGTGCCGCTTCCATTTGGTCCATAAAATCATGGATCATGGTGACGTCGACCTTTAGAAAATCGATAGAAAGGAGAACCTAGCTGACCCCTTTACTAAAGCCTTGGCAATCAAGGAGTTCGACAACCATAAGTCAAAGATGGGTATTAGATACTATGCCAAGTTGCTTTAAGATAAGTAGGAGTTGTTGGAAATTATGTCTCAAAATCAATCATCAGCCTATTGACGGTTGAGATATTATAATTGATTTATTAATTAATAAAAATATTTTGGCATCATTTTTCATCATAAGTTTACATCTTCTAATGAACTCCATTGTTGTGATGAAGTCCTTAGGACTATTTAGTTTCGATAAAGAGAGGATTTATCAATTAGTCCTTAAATGGGTTCACGACCAAATGATAGGCTGTTAATTAGGACAACAACGTCTATCAAGCATAGGTCGCTATATGTCATATAGATTTATTATCCTCTTAACCAAGGTGTGTAGAGATACTGATATAGCATACAGATGGGATGTATGGATACATCATCATTGAATGTGACCAACTTCAAAGCATTCTACTATCGAGAATATCTCTGATGGGATATACATATAAGTATCTCTTAGACCTGAGATCACTGTAGTGACTTGCAAGCAACTCATTATGCTTTGGTATCAGACTAACTAAATTTTTAATTTAGCAACAAAAGGCTTCTAGGCACAGTCAAGTACTTGCAAAGTCGGAGTGTGATCAAGATGGAATTGACCACCCCAAGAGTTGGAGAAGAATGTATCACTATATTTCAATATAGCAAAATCTTGGCCCGGATAATCCATCAGATGGATTTGATATTTTGAAATACAATGTGGACAACTTGATCAGAGTTGATAGTTGAACTCTAAGATGTTCTACGAGCATTGTGGTCAAGGGCATGAATTATATGGAAACTATATCTGCATGGGTTCTAAGGATGGTGTTCTACACCTTCGACCTATCCGACCGTCGGGTATCATTGCTAGATGGTCACTTTGATTGGTATAAAAATTTATTTCTTGTGCTACTGGCGTAGGTTCGAATCTATGAGGTCACACACATTAGAGCTTACGATCTGATTGGATGGTTGATCAATGATTAAGAATCGTTCTAGGGTTAAACAATCAATACGATTGGTGTTTAACCTAGTGCAAGTGTTGCAGGAGGATCGATTAGCAATTAGATTGCTAATTGATTTAATTTGATTAAGCCAATAGCTGAGATTAAGTCTAATTAAATATGATTTAATTAGTTTTAGTTTGGGCTTGATTGGATCAAGTTCAATTAGTTTATTGGATAAGCCAAATGTAAGGAAGAACTAGTCCTAATCTAACTAAGACTTAGATTAACCTAATTTTTTAATTTGATTAGAAAATAAATTAAAATTAAATTAAATTTAATTTAATTTAATTAAGTTCTTAAATTAGTTAGGGTCTTATTTAATTAAATTAATTTAATCTTATTTTTATTTGGTTAAAAGATCTTGTTTGATCAAGTCAAAATAGGAGTCCTAGTGTGACTAGGACTCTCTATCTTCTTGCGCCACCTTGGTCCCAATACCCTCCATACCTATTTTTTAGATATTTTTCATGAAAAATCTCTTTCTTTCTAATTTTTATGCCCCCTCTTTTCCTCCAAGTCATATTTGGAAGTTAGGTGGAAGACCAAGTCAAAGGAGGAATTGGTTTTGCTTAGGATTCTATGAGATAGAATCCTTATTAACCAAAACATCTTCCCTTGAGTGCCGCCCCCTTTTTTAATTAATTATTCTCTTATTTCATGAAAATAATCTACTTTTTTATGCACCCTCCCTTGCTGGTCCATGCCAAAAATTATGGAGGAGGCATCCAAGAGTTGGGCGCCCCAACAACTTTCCATCTTTGGATATTCCTAGTCTAGAAATTTGACCTAACTTGAACTCTTCTTTTTTTCTATTTATTGGATGAATTTTATTTTAATTTTTTTATAAAATATAGATCCTTGGGAGAGGTTTGGGGTGTGCAAAAATTAGAGGAAGAGGGTCCTTGGGCGTGGGGATTCTATAGGCCCCAAACTAGGTGTCTAGGTGAGAGTAAAGAGAAGAAGAAGAGGATCTTCTTCTAACGCTGTTTTATTTTCAATCTCTCCTCCTTTCTTTTGAGTTTTTTTGAAAGAGTCTCAGATTAGTAAATTCTCATCTTCTTTTTTATATTTTGGAGAGTCCAAATTTCAAAGAAGAGAGCATCAAATCGATCATCGAAGAAAGATCAGCATAGTACTAGCATGCTGTGCTGATTTTATGCATCGGACTTCAGATCAAAGATCATAGCTCGTGTGGATGACTCCTAGAGGCCGGACGCATATGCGACTCATGACTTCTTCCTCAAGAATGAATCAGCAAGTTAGAATATCTAAACTTGCTTAGGTAATAGATCTGATCTATAAACTTCATACCTGCATTTGATGTAGTGTAGATCTAGGTTGATTTGATCAACCTTTTCCTTTCTTATTTGATTTTAATTTTTAATTTAATATCATACCTTAATCATGTGATCATGGAAGAGTGGCAGGCGGGTGAATCTAGCAAGTCCATAATTATCGAGAATCGAATGAAGCTCGACCACACTCTAGAATCCCTCCTGAGCACAAACAAGTCCAAACTCTACCTCAAGCACGTCGACCAAGAAATCTAGATCGAAGGGCACGATGGAACTCTCCTTTCCGATGATTTCATAATTATGCTCCTCTGAATGCTCCCAAGACCCAAGCATTAATAAAAAAAAAAGGAGCAGCTATTGAGACTGGAGAGAATAAAGACTCATCCAACCAGGCGCAACCCCAATAAGTACTGCATCTACCATCATGACCATGATCACAATACTGAAAAATGCATCTAGCTCCAAGATAAAATCGAGGAGCTAATCAAAAGGGGCCGCTTGGACTGATTCCTACAACATCGACTAGAAAGAATAAAAGATCGGCCAAGAGTCCTATCGCAGCCTGAATCGCCTCGAAGAGATGAGCCACAAAGGGATCGGCCCTCACTTAGAATCATCAACACTCACTGAGGGACATCGGCAAGGAGAAGCCAGTGGATCAACGGAGCCAATAAAGAGGTAGAGGATCGAAGAATCAATCGCTTTCACTAAAGAAGGGACTTCAATTTCTGCATAATGATGTGGTTGTAGTTACTTTAAATATTACTGATTATGATGTATGCCATATTTTGATTGAAATAGAAGCTTTGCTGATATTTTATTTTATGGTACATTCTCTAAAATATCTATACCTAATAGTCAGATGGGATCAATAAGCTTTCTATTGATGGGATTTACCAACGACGGAATGGTGGTTGAAGGAATAATCACCTTATCTATTGTCGCAGGTCAGTATCCAAAGTAATTAAAGTATTGAAAAATGTATCCTAAAGCCAATCATCTAGATTGTAGATGATTGAGCTAAATATAATTTATATTTAAATTTTAATTAAATAAAATTATTATTTTGATAATTTCATCATTTTGTGCATCTTCTTATAATGAACTCTCTATGATGAAATTTTTAGGACTATTTAGACTCGACAAAGAAGGATTTATCATTTAGTCCTTAAATTGATCGCTACCAAATGATTCCTTGTTATCTAAAATGACAATGTTAATCAAGAGTAGGTCGTTGTGTGCCATAAGTGTTAGTTGTCCTCTTAACCAAGAAGCATGGTGATACTGTTATGGCATGTGGGTAAAAAATTAGGATATATTTTACTAATCATGACCCAACTGTGGAGCTCTCTTTTGCCAAGATTGCTCGCGAAGGATATGGGTATATGTGTCCCATAGACCTGAGATCCCTATGGTGACTTACAAGCAACTCACTATACTTAGGTACCGAACTACCTGAATTTCTAATTCAGTGATAAAAGACTACTAGGTGCAATCAAATACTTGGCTTGTCGGTGCGTGAGTCAAAATGGGATTGACCTCTCCAAGTGTTGGAGCAAGTGCATTGCTGTATTTCAATTTAGCAAATCCTCGATCAGAATAGTTCATATGATGGATGCTGAATTTTGAAATATAATATGGATGAATTTTTAGGTTAACCCTAGATCATCATATGAGCATCACGGTCAAGGAGATGAATTATAAGGTAATCATATGCCACAGGTTCATCAATGTTGCATTGCGACTATTCGATCCATCCAGACGTCGAATATCATTGCTAGATGGTCACATCAATTGGTACAGGATATTAGTTCCTCTGCTACCAGCTTAGGATTTGAACCTATGGGATCACACACAATAGATGTTTCCTACCTGATCTGATGGCTAATCATGACTGGATGTCCCACTGGATTAAAACTCAACTATTATTGAAGAATTAATTAGTAATTAGATTGCTGATTAGCTTAATTTGATTGAGCAATGAGAATTTGATCAAGTCAAATTAAATTTGATTTAATTAAGTTTGACCTGATCAGGTCACGTGATGATCTAATCGTTATGGAAGATTCGATTCTAATATGATCAGGAGATGGACCTAATTAATTTCTAATTTGATTAGAAGTTTATTGATTTGGATTAAGCCTAATTTGGTTGGATTTCACCTAATCTAATTGGATCCAAATAAATTGGTTTAGTTGAAACCAAATTTGACTTGGTCAAAGAAAATTTGAATTTTGAACTCCCTAAACTCCCTGCGCCACCCTGCTTTGAACCATTCCTTTTCTCCACGCACATTGGGAATGTGCATGGAAATTCTCATGCCAAGAAGCCTTCTGCACCCCTTCTCTTATCTCTTTTTGACTCGATCTAAGGGTTGGATCAATTCAAAGCATGTTGAATTTTGAATTCAACTTGATTTGTTAGTGTTTGAAACCAACCCTTCCTCTCATCCTTATCTCCATGCCTCCTTTTGTTTTGAGAAACAAAATTGTGCGCATGTAGAAGGAGTGTCCTTCTACATGTTAAACACTTGGGAGGGGGCGAGAATAAGGATAAGAGCTCACTTGATTTTTGAAATCAAGTGAACGATTCAAACAATCTAACCTCCAACCCTTATCTCTGCTGGTCGCCCATTTTAAAATGGGATTTTTTTATGGGCGGGCATATGGAGATGTGCGAGAAATCTAAGAGGGGTATGCATGAAGAAGAGAGAGTTTTCATGAAAAATTTATGTGAGACAGAAATCAGAGAGGGGCGATCTCTTTTGGCATGAGGTTTTTCGAAGAAAGAAGAGGGTCAAGATCCTCATGGGTGAGTGCAAAATCCTAGAGTTAGGACTCTAGATTTTGGATGGAGAGATTGAGCACTGTGAGTGCCAGATCTCCACCAATTTTTCATCACCACCTCATCAACCTCCACAGATCATTTTTCGGCCTTCCAGAGCATTCAAAAGATCTAGAAGTGGATCGTCGATTGGATCGATGAAGATTGGCTATCGAAAGCTCCAACGAGGAGCTAACACTCTGGAGGGGCGGATCAGGACCAGGAGCTCCATGTAGACTCACCATAGAGGCTGGACAAGTATGCGGCTGTAGCGCAATAGGAGAGCTTCTTTCGATGGATTCGGGTTGTGGAGTTTATCTACCCATTCATAGGTACTATGTTGTGAATATAGATCAGTCAGTAAATATGATTTGCTAATCGAATGCATTTTATTTTTCTAATTCATATTAATATGTCAAAGATCCTAAGTAGGATTTTATGATTAGATCATAGCATCATAGAATTAATATAGATTAATTTTGCTTCCACTGCAATAATTTTTTGAAAAAGTTTTGAATAGCATGCTCACAACCCTGCTAGGTTTCCTACAATTGGTATCAGAGCAAGAATTGCTCGATATGCTTAATACGTAAATTAGAAAGATTTAATGTGTAACACAATGATCGCATGGACTGTAGGTTGTCCTGCTGTAAGGTTTATCCTTTACAATGGAAAGGTTGTCCTGGTACATTGCGATCTATAACTTTGATCATAAAAATTTTAAATGTGATCTAATGAATTTTTATGATATATTTTGAATTGATTTTAATCTAAATTTTATCATAAATTTGTGTTTAGATTAGATCTAAATATTTTATGATTTTTATGTAATATACATAGATTTAGATTAAATCTTATCAGAATCTTATGAAGGTTCTGTTCGCTGGTCGAGCTAACTGTCTCAGAAATCGAGCCAGCTTGACCAACATGCCAGCCTGAAATAGCTCTGCGATCTTCTGTTCGGGCCGGCTCAATCAAGAATCGAGTCAACTCAGCTTCTGTTTGGGTCAGCTCGGATGGGATCTGAGCCAACTCGACTAAAAGATGACCTTTGGGGCTTCTATTTGAGCCAGCTGTCTTAAGTGATGGGCTGACTCGATGTCTGCTCGGGCTGGCTTGGATAGGATCTAAGCCAACTTGATGAAATGCAAGCTTGTGGACTTTTGCTCGAGCCGACTATCTGCTCGGGCTGGCTCGGATCCTCTCAGGCAATGGGCTGACTCGACGTCTGCTCAGGCTGGCTCGGATCCTCTCAGGCGATGGGCTGACTCGATGTCTGCTCGGACTGGCTCGGATGGGATCCGAGCCAGCTCAACTGAGAAACTAGCTGAAGCTATTCAATGGCTATTTTTAGGTATTTTAACCTACAACTAGTGCTTGTTTGTAAAATAAGCCAACCCATTTTGAAATAAGTCAACCTATTTGGTGAAATAATGCTACGTTGTCAAGAATCTTTCAAAACTGAAAATTATTTTTGAAATGTTGAATCCCAATCCATCAGTCCAAAACTTAATTAAAAGAATTAAGTATTGTCTAGTTAGATCTAGAATTGTGAATTAAAGACCTAAGATAATTGCATAATATTATGGGTTAAAGGGTTAGATGAATTAGGTCCATTAATTGGGTTAAACCTAAGGATAGCTAAAGAATGAATTAATCTAAAGTAGTTGATCAAATCTAATCAAGTGTTGACTTAAATTAGGTCAAGGACATTCTAGACTCAACTTCAATGATTGTAGTTGAATGAGTCCATGTCTTTAACAAGACCAAGATAGACTTAATTCATGGCTAAGTGATCTAGCCTGAAATTACTAGGTTGATCTAATTAAACCTAGTTAACTCATTGATGTCTAAGGTAAGTTTGGTAGTTTAAATCCATGATTTTTAATTGGGAGCTACTCGCACTGATTTGATCTTTGATGAGTTAATGGCATATCCCTTCCATTGATCTCACTTACCTAGCCGATATGGTTAATTAGGATTTAATTAGATCACTTAGTAATTTGAGATGACCCATGTCACTAGGACTCAGTTTGACTTATTTCAATTTAGTTAGACTGAATTAGATGCCCATGGTCCAAAATTGATCCTAGTCCTCTCAATTGACTTGGTGAAATCAGTGGGAGGACTTGACTTGGTGAAGTCAATGGAAGAAATATGGTCCGTATCCTTTCTATCATAAATTATAAGTAAATTAAATTCTCTAAATTATTAGATCCTTAAAATGATAAGATTATAGGAATAACCGAGTCATAGCCTCCCATTAAGGTGAACAGTAATGAGTCCAATTTTCTGGATGGACATTAGAGGTGTCTTACACCCGATGTTCATCTGGATATTGAAATTATTATCTATCATATGATGATTAGATTGCACTCTCTTAATGGTGATCAGGTTAGCTAGGGCTTTCCTCGGGCCTAGTTATCATTGGTTTGATGCACTGAAGTCAATCATGTTAATGGTTGGACATAACTAGACCTTTTCAACGGAGGCCATAGCCTACTGAATTAGCTTCTGGGGTAAAATCTAATTACTAACAATTATTTAAAAAAATAATTGATTATAAACCTACCTATAGATGCACCCGGGTTAGCCAGAGCTTTCCTCAGGCCCGTTTGTAGTCTATGTGGATTTCAGTATCTACTAAGGAGTTAGTGTTTTCTTGAATTAGAGGTAGAGGCTACCAATTTATTTAAAAATAGTGAAAAGATCTTTAGACTAAAGTCCAAGTCTTTAAGGTTAATTAATTCAAGTACTAATAAGATTTCATATTTTTTTTTCAAATAAATAGAATGGCTAGTGTAAGTCCACTCCATTCATTGTTGGACAGTGACAAGCATTTAGGATCTAAGAATGAGGAGTTTAGTATTAATCCTAATTAGACAAATCCAAAGAACAATTATCCACTTGATCCAAATAGGCTAAATAGGATAAATTAGTACATGATTGTTGATCAAAACTGTTATATGATAACATCTTATAATTTCTCCATATATGATACATCTACTTGGATATTAGATATCGGAAGTCCGATTCATATATGCAATTGATTACATGAACTTCAAATTGGTAGAAAGTTTGAGAATGATGATAGATTCCTCAATATTGGGGATGAAAGTAAAGTTCTAATTCTAACATTAGAAACTCTTGAGCTATTTTTTAAAAATAATAATGTTGTTTTAAGTGATTGTCATTATTGTCCATCTTTTATGATGAACATAATATCTATTGGGCTTTTGGCCCAGGATGGTTATTATTTATCAATAAAAAAAATTATTATGATATCATTATAAATGGTATTATAGTAATGTAAGGATAATTAAGAAATGACATTTATATTTTATCACAGTCTATTACTGTAATGTATACGTCTAATAAATACCCAAAACTAGATAATGTCACTGATGCTTATTTTTGGCACTATCAGCTAGATCATATAAACAAGAATAGGATCAACAAGTTAGTCAAGAAGCATATCCTTGACATCAATGATTGTGAATCATTGAATACCTATGAGTTCTGTCTTCTTGATAAGATGACCAAATCATCTTTTATTGGAAAGAGTGAACGAGCCACTGATCTTTTGGGTCTAGTACATACTGATGTATATGGACCTATGAGTACATGTGCTAGAGGTAGGTTCTACTACTTTATTATGTTTACTGATGACCTATCTAGATATGGGTACATCTATCTTATGAAGAGTAAATTCGATTCATTTAAAATGTTCAAATGATATAGAAGTGAGGTAAAAAAATAACTTGAAAAGAGTATTACAACTCTTTGATCCGATCGAGGAGGTGAATACCTTTCCAACGTATTTTTGACATATCTAGGAGAGAATGGAATTCTCTCATAATGGATTCCTTCTATAACACCACAGCATAATGGTCTATCCGAAAGAAGGAATCGGATCCTGTTGGATATGGTTCGATCCATGATGGGATTTGCGAGTCTACCAATTTCATTCTGGGGGTATGCACTTGAGATTGCTTATTTTGTTTTGAATAACATTCCGAGCAAGTCTATTATAAAGATACCATATGAGATATGGATAGGTCGTAAGCCGACACTCGCTCACCTTAGGGTTTAGGGATGCCAGGCTTATGTAAAATGTTTACAGCCAGAAAAGCTTGGACTTAAGTTTGATAAATGTTTGTTCATACGGTACTCCAAGAAAACTAGGGGTTATTACTTCGATCTTGCTAAAGAGGAAAAGGTGTTTGTCAGCAATAGGATAGTCCTTTTGGAAAAGTTCCTTATGGAAGGAATAGCTACCTCTAATGTTAAGCTTAGTGAAGTTCGATAGGTAGAAGAACCGACACATTCTAATGAACCTATAAAACTATATTTGATAAGATCAAACTTAGAGACCATTATAGAGGCACTCTTGAGAAGATCCGATAGAGTACCGCATCAACCAGATAGATACTATGGTTTCTTAGTTCAGAATGGTGATCCTATTGAACTCGATGAGAACGACGAGGATTTGACCACCTACATGGATGCCATGTAGAGATCTGACTCTGATAAGTGGCTAGAAGCCATGAAGTTCAAAATAAAATCCATGAAGGTCAACAATGTATGGACACTGGTTGATCCATCTGAAGGGAAAAAATTCATTGGATATAAGTGGATTTTCAAAAAAAAAAAAAAAAGAGCATAGATGGAAAGATGGAAACCTATAAGATCTATCTGATTGCCAAGGGATATCGTCAGCATTATGGTATTAACTATGATGAGATGTTTTCTCTAGTGCAATGCTCAAGTTCATTCAAATTATGCTTATGATAGCAGCATACCTAGACTATGAGATCTAGCAAATGGATGTGAAGATGGCTTTTCTTAATGGAGAGTTGGATAAAGAGATGTATATGATACAGCATGAGGGGTTCACATCCACAAATGAGTCTAAGGTGTGTAGACTTTAGAGATCCATCAATGAATTGAAGCAGGCACCTCAAAGTTGGAACATGCATTTTGATAAGATGATCAGAACGTATGGCTTCGTTAAAAATAGAGAGAAATCTTATATGTACAAATGGACTAACAGTTCTATAGTTATATTTCTTATACTATATGTGGATGATATTCTCTTAATCCGGAATGACATTCCTGCATTATAGAGAATAAAGGTTTGGCTGTCATCATAATTCTCCATGAAGAACTTAAAAGAAACTTCCTACATTCTTCGGATGAAGAACTATAGAAATAGATCTAAAAAATTGCTTAGATTGTTTTAGTCCATGTACATGGATACCGTGCTGAAGAGGTTCAGCATGGAGAATTTTAATAAGGGCTAACTTTCGATAGGCCATGAAATTTTTCTCTCACAGAGAAATTATCCGATAACTCCTTAAGAGAGAGAGTGTATGAATAAAATTTCATATGCTTTGGCAGTGGGTTCTATTATATACGCTATGATGTATACGAGACCAGATGTAGCATACTCATTAGGGGTAGTGAGCACATACCAGTCTAATCTAGGTGAAAATCATTGGAAGATTAGGAAGAGAATCCTGAATTATTTGAGAAATACCAAGATCCAGTGGCTCATCTATGGAGATATTGACTTGAAACTTATGGAATACACTAATTCTAATTTTCAGTCAGATCACGATGATAGTAAGAGTATATCAAGTTATATGCTTACCCTGAATGGTGGAGCGGTCTGTTGGAAGAGTTTCAAGCAGCACACTATGGTCGATTCTGCATGCGAGGTGAAGTATGTCATGGCATCTGATGCTGCGACAAGCTAGGAGTGGTACCCTCCTTGGATGGTCCGATTCTGCTTTACTGTGATAGCACTGGAGCCATAACTCAAGCGAAACAGTCAAAGGCACATCAGCGAACCAAACATATTCTGCGTCACTACCATCTTGTATGAAAAATCATAGAGTGAGGAGACATCGAGCTTCAGAAGATCAACAAAAAGAAGAACGTAGCCGACCCATTTACTAAAGCTCTCGAAATCAAAGAGTTCGATAATCACAAATGGAAGATGGGTATTTGATACTATTTTGAGTGGCTTTAGTCTAAGTGAAAGTTGTTGAAAAATGTATCCTAAAGCCAATCATCTAGATTATAGATGGTTGAGCTAAATATAATTTATATTTAAATTTTAATTAAATAAAATTATTATTCTGGTAATTTCATTACTTTATGCATCTTCCTGTAATAAACTCTCTGTGATGAAGTTTCTAAGACTATTTAGACTCGACAAAGGAGGATTTATCCTTTAATCTTTAAACTAATCATAACCAAATGATTCATTATTATCTAGGACGATAATGTTAATCAAGAGTAGGTCGTTGTGTGCCATAACTATTGGTTGTCCTCTTAACCAAGAAGCATGGTGATGCTGTTATGGCATGCAAGTAAAATGTAGGGATACATTTTGCTGATCATGATCCAACTGCGGAGCTCTCTTCTGCTAAGATTGCTCGCGAAGGATATGGGTATATGTGTCCCTTAGATCTGAGATCATATGGTGACTTGCAAGCAACTCATTATACTTAGGTATCAGACTATCTAAATTTCTAATTCAGTGATGGAATGCTACTGGATGCAGTCAAGTACTTGGCTTATCGGTGCATGAGTCAAGATGGGATTGACCCCTCCAAATGTTAGAGTAAGTACATTGCTGTATTTAATTTAGCAAATTCTCGATCAGGATAGTCCATATGATGGATGCTAAATTTTGAAATACAATATGGATGAACTTTTAGGGTTGGTAGTTAACCCTAGATCATCCTATGAGCATCGTGGTCAAGGGGATGAATTGTACGGTAACCATATGCCACAAGTTCATCGATGTTGCATTGCAACTATTCGACCTATCCGAATGTCGGATATCATTGCTAGATGGTCACATCGATTGGTATAGAAAATTAGTTTCTATACTATTGGCTTAGGATTTGAACCTATGGGGTCACACATAATAGGAGTTTCCTACCTAATCTGATGGCTAATCATGACTGGATGCCCACTGAATTGAAACTCAGTTATTATTGGAGGATTAATTAGCAATTAGATTGCTGATTAGCTTAATTTGATTGAGTGATGAGGAATTGATCAAGTCAAATTAAATTTGATTCTATTAAGTTTGACCTGATCAGATCATGTGATGATCTAATCGTTATAGAAGATTCGATCCTGATATGATCAAGGGATGGACCTAATTAATTTTTAATTTGATTAGAAGTTTATTGGTTTGGATTAAGTCTAATTTGGTTGGATTTAATCTGATGTAATTGGGTCCAGATAAATTGGTTTAGTTAAAACCAAACTTGACTTGTTCAAAGAAAGTTTGAATTTTGAACTTCCTAAACTCCCTGCGCCATCCTGCTTTGACCCATTCCTTTTCTCCACACACATTCTCTCCACGCACATTGAGAATGTGCATGGGAATTCTCATGCTAAGAAGCCTTCTACACCCCTTCTCTTATCTCTTTTTGACTTGGTCCAAGGGTTGGATCAATTCAAAACAAGTTTAATTTTGAATTCAATTTGATTTGTTAGTATTTGAAACCAACCCTTTCTCTCATCCTTATCTCCATGCCTCCTTTTGTTTTGAGAAATAAAATTGTGCAGACCTAGGAGTGTCCTTCTACATGTTAAATACTTGAGAGGGGGCAAGAATAAGGATAAGAGCTCACTTGATTTTTGAAATCAAGTGAACAGTTCAAACAATCTAACCTCCAACCCTTATCTCTACTGGTCGCCCATTTTAAAATGGGATTTTTTTATGGGCGGGCATATGGAGATGTGCAAGAAATCTAAGAGGGGTATGCATGAGGAAGAGAGAGTTTTTGTGAGAAATTTCTATGAGACAGAAATCAGAGAGGGGCGATCTCTTTTGGCATGAAGTTTTTCGAAGAAAGAAGAGGGTCAAGATCCTTATGGGTGAGTGCAGAGTCCTAGAGTTGGGACTCTAGGTTTTAGATGGAGAGATTGAGCACTATGAGTGCCAGATCTCCACCAATTTTCCAACACCTCGTCAACCTCCATAGATCATTTACTGACCTTCCAGAACATTTGGGAGATCTAGAAGCGGACCATCGATCGGATCGATGGAGATTGACTGTCGAAGGCCCCAGTGAGGAGCTAGCACTTTGGAGGAGCTGATCAGGACTAAGGGCTCCGTGTGGACTCACCATAGAGGTCGGACATGTGTGCAGCTACAATGCAATGGGAGAGCATCTTTTGGTGGATTCGAAATGTGGAGTTCATCTACCCACACACGGATACTATGTTATGAACATAGATCGATCAACAAAGATGATTTACTGATCGGATGCATTTTATTTTTCTAATTCATATTAATATGTCAAAGATCCTAAGTAGGATTTTATGATTAGATCATAGCATACATAGAATTAATCTAGATTAATTTTGCTTCCGCTGTAATAAATTTTCAAAAAAGTTTCAAATTGCATGCTCACAATCTTGCTAGGTTTCCTACATAAAGGCCCAAGTTGATTTCCTAGTAGTGAAGGCTCCCTCAGCTTACAATGTGATTCTTCACTGATCTAGTTTAAATGCACTTCGAGTTATAGTTTCAACCTATTACTTGAAGATGAAGTTTCTGACAAACAATGTGGTTGAAGAAGTTAGAAAAGATCAAGCATTGGCACGACACTATTACACCATTACCTTGCAAGGAGAAAACCAAGCAGATCCCTATCCAATAGATGGACTTGATACCTATTGGTGCAAAATCTAGTCGACTCAAAACTAGGCTGGAGTTAAAGAGGATGAGGTTGCCGCCAGTGACTTGCAAGACAAGTTCTGATCAAAGTGGGGGGTGGCTCCGGCAAGATCCTCCGATAATCAAGTCAGCTTTTCTAACCAACAAAAATGAAGCACTCAGAAAATTAAAGCAGAGTTTTAAGCTTAGAAAGAAAATGTATCTAGAGTGTTTCTTATATAGACGGAGCTCATAATAAACTGATGGTGACAATTGTAACTGCCTAGTAGTGGATAATTCAGGGCCACGTAGAGTTTGTTATGAAAGGTGGTGTCCATCATCGTGATGTGCCAGTCTGTAGAGATTTAATAGCTAAAGTTTGGATGGAATAAATATTGGCAGTGAAGAGCTTCAAATCATGATAGTTCTAGAGAAGTACAAACTTCTCTAAGGTCATCTACATGTAGGTTGGTTTGTGTTGAGTTGGAAGCTGAATTTACATAGATAACGAGGTCCTTCAGGACAACCATAAGAAGTTCGATCTAAAGGAGCCTGTTTGGTGACCGAGAGGAAGCTTGATCGGAGGGGGCCCTTTGGGTGACTGGAAGGAACTCGACTGGAAGGACCTCGTTTGGCAACTGAGAGCAAGTTCGATCAAAGACTTCAAGATGGCCTGCATGAATAATTTGGAGACAAGGTCCTTTCATTTATTCTGACTTGTACACTTGAGATTCTAGATTCAATAGGACCGAAATCTGCTACTCTCAGTAAGGCGTAGGAGTTTGTCTAGGGGAAAGCTCTACTAGTCTATGACTCCTGTCGTAAGATTTAGTCTGTGATGGTGAGACTCGGCTTGAAGAAGATCTGATTGGGAAGGAGTTTGACTGGCTTCAAGATTGGCCAAATTGGGCTGTGCAGGGATTGAATGCTTAGTTATTTGCTTAGATGATCGCTTTCACTATTTAAGCTCATCCGAAAAAAGTTTGACTGGAGCCAGCCACTTATGGAGGAATTTGGCTACCTTCAAAGCTTGTCACCAAATAGAGTTGGATCGATTGGGTTCAGCCACTCAAGTTTTACTGTCAAGTAGGAAATAATCATTTTTACTATTCAAGCTCATCCGAGCGAGGGTTGCAATGCTTTGCGGGCTCTGGGATTAGCTTATGCAATCTAGAGGATCAGCTAGCAGGTTGAAGATTGACCATCGTGGGACTACCTTAGGACCAGATACTAGGTTGAACTTCGGTAGGAGCGGGTTTAACCCCAACAATAGCCCTCCTACTCTCGAATTCGAAGTTTGAAGAAAGGGAGTATAAAGAACGACTACTATCAAAGTCCTTTTCTGATTTTCCATGCTCATTGGATGTAAAGTTTTGGCATTTACTGCACTAGCACTGAAGCTTCTTCAATGCAAGACAATCCGAAAAGATAATTTATCAAAACTCTCGTCGAAGCCCTGCCCAAGGTATGGTGCAATTAAGGATCTATCAGCTATCAGTCCTCTACCATGGTGAGTAGGACATGCATCAATCTAAGATCGATCGGAGGAGACCCACAATCATAACTGTCTTGAGCTCTTCGGCATATTTAATCGCATCTTCTTCCTCCAGGGTCTTATTTCAATCGTGATCTTCTCCCTCTTCCTCTAGTTTTCATCTTCCTCCTACTCAAGAGTTTGGGCTTCTTCCACCATTTTCTTCGGTCCCAAGCATCCTCTCCTTCGATTTTCATCATGCTCGTCGTCCCCCTACTCTTTCCAATCAATTTAGATTAGTTCTAAAATCCTTCTTTTGATTTTTTCTGTATCTTTTGCATCTTCGTCCATTCGATTTCTTCACAAAAATCTTGCATCTTATTTTTCTTGATTTTTAAAGGTTTTTCAAAGTCTTGTTTGATCCATATATCTGCTGAAGAATCCTGATCAATCTATTTCGAAAGTTCGCCCCATCTAGCCCTGATGGATCCATCCCATAAGGACACCGAACCTATAGAAGCATCCCGACCTCCATTCATTCCTAATATCATTCCTTGTAAACTTTGGCATGAGGACCTTTTTCTTAATCAAAATTTAGTTTGAGATCCCTTTTGTGTATGAGCTTGAACTCCTGGGTCCCAGTGATCGAGCTTGCTCCCCTCCTATGGGGGGCCACATTTGCTTGTATGTTGAGGCCCTTCGAGCTGGACTTAGGTTATCAATTCCTTTTTTCATAGCCACCCATTTTAGATTCTTGAATATTTTCTTCGCTTCTATAGTGCCAAACTCATTTAGGTTTATTATAGGATTTCTTTTCTTGTGTATCATGGCCGACGTCTAACCTATCATTTCTTTATTCCATAACTTCTTTACTTTCAAATGACATCCCACCGTCAAAGATTGGTGGTATGCCTCTTCCCAGTTCAACAAGAAGGGATAACTTAAGGGTGCTCCTTCCATCTACAATTGGAAAAAAAAATTCTTCTTTATTTTGTGCCCCTCCTTAGAGTTAGGACTTCCTTCTTGGGAGGATATGAGAGACTCGATCTGCCAAGCCCCTAAGCTAGACAAAGAAGATTGAAACTCGATCGATAAACTGAAGAACTACCAAGCTTCTCTGATTTCTAAACTCCTAAATGATTAGATTTTATTTAACCTCGATCTTAGTCCTTTAGATCTGGTAGGTAGTGCCCCAGTCATGTCTTGTTCTTTCTTCTGACTTTAACTATTTCTATCATAGAGATAACTTTGGAAGAATGAAACCGCATGTCTAAAGAGATTAAGTCCCTCAAGAGGAAGGGCAGTTCTACTGGAAAACCACCAATGAAGGCTCGCATTGAAGAGCCAAGCCCGATCGTGCCGATCCAGGCTGCACTTGCCCCAGAAATCATCGTGGTAGTGCCAAACCCAACCATGCCCGATGAAGTTGCTCCCCCTGCACCTCCTGAGTAGGGGAATGTTATGGAAAAGAGGAAGAAGAAGGAAAAAAATGCCATTGTCAAGAAGGTCAAGGGAAGGTCGGGTGCTCTACCAGTGAGAGCTCCGGCTAGGGACAAGATTCTTTAGACGATTGGAAGGTCATCCACTCTTTGATGGAGGGCAGCATCCTCTTGCACATCATCGATAAGATGATTTGGATGGAGAATGTAGAGAGGTTTGATGAGTCCTTCGCTACTTATCTCGAGGTAATTGATTTTTCTCAATCTTGATTAAATGTCAAATATGCTTCTAAAGTTTTGACCTGGTCTCCATTCTGCAGTTAGGGCACTATTTGTTTGCTCACTTGAAGGCAGCGAATCTTTGTTAGGCTGAGACTTTCATAGCCCTCCAAGAGGCTCAAGCGGAGATCGAGAAGGTTTGGACCCAAGTCAATTATTTGAAGGTGGCTTCGAAGATTCAGTCTACAAAAGTTGAGCACCTTCGAGAGGCACTGCGGAAGGAAGAAGAAGCAGCGGCAGGGTTGAAGGCTGCTTTGACTCTTGTGGAAGAGTAAAAGAAGAAGATTGAAGAGGAGGTCAGTGCCGAGTGGGTGCGGGCTGTAGAAGTCTTCAAGTCCTCCAAGGCTATGGAGGACATCAACATCGCCTTCATCGGGGAGGCCTTTTTGGAAGGGTTCACGATCTACATAAGGGTCATGAAAAACTTTCCTGATGTGGACCTCAACCTTCTAACGAACAAGCCTAATGAAGAAGCGGATCCCTCCAATGCTGGTGCCGCCTCCCCCACTGTTGAACCTACACTTAAAGTTCCTGAACCTACAAACATGGCTCCCGAAGCTGCTCCCAAACTCGAGGTCATGGAAAAGAAACCAACCTCATCAACTACCATGCCACCCGAGGTTGAGAATTTTTGATGATTGTACTTTCCTTCTTTTCCTTCCAATGTACACAAACATTTTGAGCAATGAGAATATATTTCTTTCTTTCATACTTATATTGTGGTATATGTCATTTTAAAATCCTTCTAGTGATCGTACTCCAGCCGAGGTCGAGCCACTACCTCAGGGTGTTCTTTTGAGGTCCATAGTAAGAAACTTGAAAAAAAAGTTCATCATTTAAAGAAGAAGTTGAAAAAGATGGAAGATGAGCTTCAAAAATTGAGAAAAATTTATTCAGAATTGACAATCGAGATTACTCGCTTACGCCATGTGCACAAGAAGGATTTCATAGATTATATCAACAACAAGCACCATTTGACTGAAGAACTAGAATGGGCGAAGAAGCTCAACAGTGAGAAAGCTTGGACTTTGACTGCCAAGGCAAGCTCTCTAAAAATCGAACTGAAAGCCGCACAAGAGAAGATCCAAATACTCGAAGAAAGTTTAGCATGATCTTCCAATCGGACTGAGTACGGTTAGGATTGGTCGAAAAAGTTCTCTAAATTACAGGACCAGTTACAAGCAACCAAAGACTCGTATATTAATTATAGGCAAGGTTGGTGTGGTCAAGTTGCCGACTTTCAACATTAATTCCGAAAGGCTGATGGTGAGATTGCCCGACTTTAGCAACAATTATCGGATACAGCTCGAGCCAACTTAAGTAGAGATTCATAGGGGATTCTCTCTTTAAGAGGCACTTTAGAGAGCCTATCAACTATGCATGAAAAATATAAAACTAAGCTGCGTGAATTGAAGATTCAAATGATGCACCAAAAGAATATCATGAAGGACGTCGAAGCCAAGTTTGTAGTTCTAAGGAAGAGGCTAAGGAAGATGAAGGAGGAGTTGCGCAGATGGGAGAGGATGCTGAGGGAGAGTTTGGCGGCTTAACAAAAACTCAAGGAGGAGGTTGAAGGTCTGAAACTCTCCCTTGCGATGGCCGAAGCTGGCAGTCCAAAGTCCGACCCCAAATAGAACTTTATCTCCTCTTTTTCTTTTCCTCTCTTTTCTATTATATATACATATATTTGAATGTAATTGGTCTTAGAGACCTTTGTACCAAACTTTGGTTCAATAAAATTATGCGTCTATTTATTGCTTTTCTTATGTTCCACTCAGATTCAGTACTTGTTGTTCTCATGATTTCTGCCTTGCATTTGATGTTGATGTTACTCTAAAATGATGACCTCTATTCGATACTTAGTTAGCGTGTCCCTCTTATTTATAAACAAGGATCCTCCAAACTTTAGGAATTAGCTTTTCTTATTGCTTAGAAGCTGGGAGTTTTTGTACCCTTCATGAGAGTCTTCATTCACATCAAAATGAGATCTTCCTTCTATTTCTGGCGTAATTGGCTTTCATCCTTGTTAGGCCGAGGTTGTCCTCCTGATCCTGACCTACTTAATTTTTTTTCTTGTTAAGATAAGGTTCTCCTCTTGTTCCTAACATGATCATTAAGGCACTAAAGAACCGTCAAAAGGATCTCTTTTCTCCTCCTGTCTTAAACAACCAAAGGTCATCATCCATATCAGGATGAGATTCTCCTTCTATTCTTGATATGGTTGGCTTTTATCTTCATTAAGGCAAGGTCCTCCTCCTGTTCCTAACAAAATTGTTAGAAAATAAAAGGACCATTGAAAGGGCCTCTCCCCTCCCCTTCCTCCTATCTTAAACAATCAGAGGTTTTCATCTATATCAGGATGAGATTTTTCTCCTATTTCTGACATGGTTGGCTTTTATCTTTGTTAGGATGAGGTCCTCCTATCCCTAACAAAGTCATTGAGGTACAAAAGGATTGTTGAAAGGGCCTCTTCCCTCCTATCTCAAACAATCGAAGGTCTTCATCCGTGTTAGGATGAAGTTTTTCTTCTATTACTAACACGATTGGCTTTTACCTTTATTAGGATGAGGTCCTCCTCCTGTCCATAACAAAGTCATTGGGATACAAAAGGATCCTTGAAAGGGCCACTTCTCTTCTCCTATCTTAAATAATCGAAGGTCTTCATCCATGTCAGGATAAGATTCTCCTCTTATTTCTAATATAGTTAGCTTTTATCTTTATTAGAGAATCTCCCCTCCTCTTGTCTTAAACAATCGGAAGTCTTCATCCATGTCAGGATGAGATCTCCTCTTGTTCCTGATATGATTAGCTTTTACTTTTGTTAGGATGTGATCCTCCTTCTATCCCTAATAAAATCATTGGCACACAAAAAGACCATTGAAAGAGCCTCTTTTCTTCTCTTATCTTAAACAACCAGAGGTCTTCATCCATGTCAGGATGAGATTCTCCTTCTATTCCTGATACGGTTGATTTTTATCTTTGTTTGGACAAGGTCCTCCACCTATCCCTAACAAAGTTATTGGGACATAAAAAGGCCATTGAAAGGGTCTCTCCCCTCCTTCTATTTTAAACAACCAGAGGTCTTAATCCATGTCAGGATGAGGTTCTCCTCCTGTTCCTGATATGGCTAGTTTTGTTTATCGACTAAGCTCGGGAGGCAATCCCCTATCATCACATCCTTATTCCAGAGGTGAAGATACTAAAATAAAGAAATTTTATTAAAGTGAAGTTATTAATGGTACATCCATAAGTTTTTCGAGTTTCATAATTGCGGAAGTTTAGCTCCTCTAAGTTTTTTCAGGTAATAAGCTCCAAACCGGTCGACCTCCTTGATCTCATAAGGGCCTTCTTAATTTAAGATGAGTTTTTCTTGATTTTGAGATTATGAGACAACTACTCGTCGAAGTACCAAGTCTCCTATTTTGAATGCTTTGCTCCTAACTCTAGAATTATAGTAGCGAGCTACCTTCTGCTTGTAGGCCACCATCTGAACTTGGGCCTCTTCTCATTTTTTTTCAATAAGTCGAGGTTGGCTCTAAGATCCTATGAGTTTCTCCGTTCATTAAATGTCACGACCCATACTGACAAAAGTTTGAGCTCTATCGAGATGACTACTTTTATTCTGAAAGTCAGAGCAAATGGTGTCTCCCCAGTCGGCAATCTTTGGATAGTTTGGTAAGCCTAGAGTACATGATAAAGTTCGTCTACCTAGGTTTTCTTCATTTTTTCAAGTCTTGCTTTTATGCCTTGCAACAAAGTCCTATTGGTCACCTCGGCCTCTCCATTTACCTATGGATGAGCCACTGATGTAAAATTATGGAAGATATTTAGATCTTCGCAAAACTCAACAAATCTCTTCCCCGTAAATTGGTGCCCATTATCGATTATAAGAGTCTAAGGTAGGCCGAATCTACAGATTATTAACTTTTAGATGAAGTCCTGTACTTTAGCTTTGGTGGTCTTAGCCAAAGGTTTGGCTTCAATCTATTTAATAAAATAATCGATCACCACCAAGAGAAACTTTCACGGTCCAGATGCCATAGGAAAGGGCCCAAGTATGTCCATTCTCCATTATGCAAATGGCCATGGGATCCTTAGGGGTGTAAGCTCAAAGATCAGTTGTCTTTGAATGTTTACATTTTTTTGACAATGGTCGTAGTTTCTGACATACTCTATAGAGTCTTGATGCATAGTTGGCCAATAGTAGCCCTACCAAAGTAGCTTGTGAGATAAAGATCTAGCCCCGAAATGACTTTCACATATTTCTTCATGCACTACCCATAGAGCATAGTCGGCTTCAAAAGGTCTAGGCATTTCAGTAATGATAAAGAGTATGACCTTTTATATAACTTGTTCTTATACAGAACATATTGGGTAGCTTGATTTCTTAGTTTTTGAGCTTCCTTTGGATCCCAAGGAAGAACGTCATCTTTGAGATAAGCGACAAGTGGGTCAATCTAGCTAGGCTCATGGTCAACTTACATTATAGTCTGGAGTTCCTCCGAACTTAAGCATTTTAAAACTTTAAAGAAAACTTTTCTTGGTAATTTGCTTGGGGCTAGTGTGGCTAACTTGAAGAAAAGGTCGGCCATAGCTTTTTCTGCTCTCGAGATTTGCTTGATATCAAAACTACTAAAGACAGGAGTAAGATTCTTCATCTTTTCAAGATATTTTATCATGCTTTCCTTCTGAGCTTCATAATTGCCATTGACTTATCCCACCACCAATTGGGAGTCACTATAAGCTTGGAGTCGATCTGCTTCCAGCTCTATGGCTATCTTCAGTTCTGAAATTAGAGCCTCATACTCTACTCCATTATTTGTCATAGAAAACTCAAAATGCAATGCATATTCGACAATGATCCCTTTTGGGTTAACCAAGATCAGACCTATGCCTGCACTAGAAGCATTGGATGAACCATCCACATATAGAACACAGAAGCCTTTAGGGAGGTCTGCTCTTTCTTCAAGGAAGTTCGACTGCAAGCGTGGTATACTGGCTTCATTTTGCTTAAGTTTAGCTTCATCCAAAATCGTGCATTCTACCATAAAATCTACCAATATTTGAGCTTTGATTAACAGTCGAGACTGAAAGATGATGTCAAACTCTGTAAGTTCAATTGTCCATTTTGCTATTCTTCTAGAGGCATCTGTTTGATGAAGAACTACTTTGATTGGTTGATCGGTGAGAAGCATTATAGTGTGCCCCTAAAAATAGGGTCGGAGCCTTCGGACTATAATTAACAGAGCATAAGTTAGTTTTTCTAACTTGGTATACCTGGTCTCAGCATCTCTCAGAACTTGGCTTAGATAGTAGATCAGTCGTTGCACTTTCACCTCTTCTTTGACTAAGACTATTGCAAGGGCCATTGGTGAGACTACTAGGTATAGAAACAATCCTTTTCTGAGCTCAAGCTTGGCCAATGGAGGAGATGAGCTGAGGTAGCTCTTGAGTTCTTCAAATGCTTGTTGACATTCAGTGATCCAGCAAAAATTTTTTAGCTATTTGAGAACTTGGAAGAAGGGCATACATCACTTGGCTGATTTTGAAACAAAGTGATTCAAAGCTGCCACCTTTCTTGTTAGACACTAAACTTTTTTTATTAATTTTAGGATAGTCATCTCTTGAATGGCTCGAATCTTTTCAAAATTTACTTCGATTCAATGCCTTGACACCATGAAACCTAGAAACTTTTCCAAAGTCATCCATAAGGCACACTTAGTCAAGTTCAATTTCATCTTGTATTTTTGAAGGGCGCTGAAGGTTTCTTCAAGATCGACAATATGATTTGTTGAAGATTGACACTTGACAAGCATATTGTCTACATAAACCTTCATATTGCAGTTGACCTGCTCCTTGAAGATTTTGTTGATCAGGTGTTGATAGGTTGTACCTATATTTTTAAGCCTAAAGGATACAATCCTATAACAATAGAGACCATGGTCAGTAGTAAAAGCAATTTTCTCCTCATCTTTTGATGCCATCCAGATTTAGTTATAGCCAGAGAAGGCATCCATGAAAATGAAAAGCTCATGACCAGAAGTTGCATCCACCAATTGATCAATTTTGGATAGGGGGTAGCTATCTTTTGGACAGGCTTTGTTTAACTTCTTGAAATCAATGCACATTCTCCACTTGTCGTTCATCTTTTTGACAAAAACTACATTGCAGATCCAATTTGGATAAAAAACCTCTTGAATGAATCCAACCTTGAGAAGTTTATCAACTTCTTCCACAATCACCTTCTATCTCTCTAGAGCATAGCCATGCATTTTTTTCTCACTGGCCGATATTTGGGATCAACAGCTAGGCGATGTTTCATGACTTCAGCATCGATTCTGGGCATGTCTACTAGGACCCAAGCGAAAATATCTATATTTCTTTATAAGAAGGCAACGAGCTACTTTCGAACCTCTTCTTCCAGGTTGGATCCAATCTGCATAGTGTGTTATTCATTTCCATCATTTAAAAAAATTGAGATAAGATACTCTATAGGTTCCCCTCGTTCTTCAGTAAGGTCATTACACACATTCAGCCCATCTACTGGATAGGGATCTAGCTGTCTGCTCCTTTGCAAAGCAATTGAGTATCAATGCCTCGTCAGAGCTTGATCTCCACTGACTTCTCCAATCTCATAACCTATTGAAAACTTTACTTTCAAATAGTAAGTCGACACCACTGCTCGAAGTGCATTTAGACCAAGTCGGCCAAGAATTATGTTATAAGCAGATGGGACCTTCACTATCAAAAAATCTATTTGAGTCTTAGATAGTCTTGGGTACCAACCTACAGCCACGGTCAATGTTATTATCCCTTTAACTCGCACAGCATCACTAGTGAAGCCTACCAATGGGGCATTCATTAGCCCTAATTGATTATTAGGTATGAACATTTTGGAAAAAGCATCATAAAATAAGATGTTGGCAGAGCTTCCATTATCAAGAAGAATATGATGTACATCATAGTCAGCAATATTTAAAGAAACTACAACCATGTCGTTATGAGAGAACTGAACCCCTAGCACTTTTTTTTAGTGAAAGCGATGGATTCTGCAATTCTCTTCCTTTTAGCCAGCTCTATTGATCCACTGGCCTCTCCCCACCAAAGTCCTCCAGAGATAGTATTGATGATGAGTGGTGGAGGTCGATCTCCTTGTTGCTTCTTCCTTCTTGATGGCTCTGGCTGCAGCAGCGCCCTCGATCGATCTTTTCTTCCCTCAGACCAACATTACAGAAATTAGCCAAGGCGGCCTCGTCTGATGAGCTCCTCAATTTTATCTTGGAGCTGAATACATTCTTTGGTATCATGACCGCGGTCACGATGGTAGAGGCAGTACTTGTTAGGATTGTGCTTACCAGGGTGAGTACGCATCCTCTCCAGCCTCGGCAATTATTTCTTGATCTCTATCAACACTTGAGTCTTTGGAGCTTTGAGGGGGGTGTAATTATGGAACCTTCTGGAGGAAGAGTTTCACCATGCCATTTGGTCAGGACTTCTTTATCGACGAGCTCGAAAAGCGGTCCAAGCTCATCTACACTCAAGAAAAGTTCTAGAGCATAGCCGAGCTTTACTCAGCTTTTCTTCAACTACAGGCTTGTTGGATTCGCCTACCACTCTCTTGCGACCTCATCATCCTTTATTTTGAAGGCCTCCTAAGATCAAGCATAATCTTCAGCCCATGCTAGCATGTCAGCAAAGTTCCTAGGATACTTTCTTTTCAGAAAGAATAGAAGGTCATTCTTTTGAAGACCGTCCTTTAATATGGCCATAGCAATAGATTGGTCTAGATTTTGAATCTCTAGTGCAGCAATATTAAAATGACTAACTTAAACTTGGATGGACTCTCCTTCTTTCTGCTTGATGTTGATGAGGGAGTCCGAACCTCGCCTTAGATGTCAGCTGCTGATGAAATGAGCCATAAATTAATGGCTCATTTGATCAAAGGAGAAGATTATACCAGGCTTCAATATCAAGTACCAATTTCTCACCACTTTCTTTAGAGTAGATGGAAAAGCTCGACACAGGATGGCGTCAGGTGCATCATGGAGCAACATCATGATCTGAAAGGCCTCCAGATGATCAACTAGATCAGTGGTCCCATCGTAGCTCTCGAATTAAGGAAGCTTGAAGTTCTACAGGACTGACTCCTACATGATTCTCTGAGAGAAAGGAGGGTTAATGGAGATATCATCACCATTGGCAGGAAGAGCATGGTGGAGTTTCTCGATCCATCGATTTATTTTCTGAAACTTTTGATCTAGATCCTCTCGATCATGGATCTTGAGGGTCTTCTGGCAGAATGAAGGCAGGAATCCTCCAGGAGTGGAATCATGATCTGAACAAAGGCTCTCCACCCTCTACTTTTCCTTTCTAAGGGTCATTGGACGACAGGCCAAGTGGGTCATCCAAGTGCCTGATCCTGGTACTCTGATGAGGTTCTCTCCGACTGAACTAATGTCAGAAGCTGTTGCATGGCCTACATTGCTTCTGTGAGGTCCTTAATCTACTAGATCAGTAGGTTGAACTACTCCATATCCACCACTGCTGCCAGTGGAGAAGCCTGGGGTACTGAATATGGAGTTAGAGCAGGCATATCTAGATGAGATCTGGCTGTGGAGGTAGCGGATCTTCTCATCGATGCTTTTTCTGAGCGGCATCCTTGCAAAACTGGTCGGAAAAGAAAAAAAAGTGGAGATGGAGAGGGAATTCTGTCGAGCACTCCTTTAAGAACAACGGATCAAAGAGATCCCTTCCTCTAGCATCAATTCTATTAGCACAGAATCTGGTTGACGTCAGAACTGGGCTGAAGTTAGAGAGGACGAGGTCACTGCCAATGACCTACAAGATAAGTCCTAATCAAAGTGGGGGGAGGCTTTGGTAGGATCCTTCGATGATCAAGTCAGCTCTTCTAGCCAACAAAAATGGAGCACTCAGGAAATTAAAATAGAGTTTTGAGCTTAGAGAGAAAATATATCTAGAGGATTTCTTATATAGGTAGAGCTCGTAAGAAACTGATGATGAAAGTCGTAACTACCTGGTAGTGGACAGTTCAAGACTACGTAGAGTTTGTTATGGGAGATAGTGTCTGTTATCATGATATGCTAGTCTGTTGAGATTTAATAGCTGAAGTTTAGATGGAATAGACATTGGCAGTGAAGAGCTTCAAATCATAATAGTTCTAGAGAAGTACAAACTTCTCTAAGGTCGTCTACATGTAGGTTGGTTTATGTTGAGTTGAAAACTGAATTTGCATAGATAACAAGGTCCTTCAAGGCGACCATAAGGAGTTTGACTGAAAGGAGCCTGTTTGGCGATCGAGAGGAAGCTCGACTGGAGGGGGCCCTTCGAGTGACTGTAAGGAGCTCGACTAGAAAGACCTCATTTGGCGATTGAGAGGAAGTTCGATCGGAGACTTCAAGATGGCCTGCATGAATAATTTAGAGATGAGGTTCTTTCATTTATTTTGACTTGTACACCCGAGATTCTAGATTCAACAGGGCTGAGATCTGCTACTCTCAATAAGGCGTAGGAGTTCATCTAGGGGGAAGCTCTACCAGTCTGTGATTCCTACCATAAAATTTAGTCTGCGATGGTGAGACTCGGCTTGGGAAGGAGTTTGACTGGCTTCAAGATTGGCTAAATCGGGCTACGCAGAATTGAATGCTTAGTCACTTGCTTAGACGACCGCTTTCACTATTTAAGCTCATCCGAAAAGAGTCTGACTGGAGCCAGGCGCTTATGGAGGAATTTGGCTACCTTCACAGCTTGTCACCAAATAGAGTTGGACCGATTGGGTTCAGCCACTCAAGCTTTACTATCAAGTAGAAAATAATCATTTTTACTATTCAAGCTCATCCAAGCAAGGGCTACAATGCTTTGCGAGCTCTGGGATTTGCTTGTGCAATCTAAAGGATCAGCTAACGGGTTGAAGATTGACCATCATGGGACTATCTTGGGACAAGGTACCAAGTCGAACTTCTGTAGGAAAGGATTTAACCCCAATAATACCCATGATGACCTAACTGAAGAACAAGGGAAACTAATTGACAACCTTATTGCAGTCCCTTTGAATGATGGAAATGAAGATCATACTATTCAAATCGGCTCTAACCTAGAAGAGGGAGTCAAGAAGTAACTCATCGCCTTCTTGCGAAGGAATGTCGATGTCTTTGCCTGGGTATCTACGGATATGCCAGGGATCAATGCAGAAGGAATGGAACATCATCTAACTATGGATCTTAAGCATCGACCAGTAAAGCAAAAGAAGCGCAGCTTTGCACTAAAGCGGTAGAAGGCAATCATAGACGAGGTCGACAAGCTTCTTAAAGCCAATTTCATCTAAGAAGTATCCTATCTAGATTGGATTGCAAATATTATTCTTATCAGGAAAGTAAATGGCAAGTGGAGGATGTGCATAGACGTCACAAATTTGAATAAAGCCTATCCAAAAGATAGCTACCCACTATTCAAAATTCACCAACTGGTGGATGCAATCTTGGGCCATGAACTCCTTACTTCTATGGATGCCTTCTTTGATTATAATCAAATTTGGATAAAATGAGAAGACGAGGAAAAAATTACTTTTATTACTGACCATGGTTTTTACTATTACAAGATTATGCCTTTTGGACTCAAGAATGCAAGTGCCATCTATCAGCATCTAGTGAACAAGATTTTCAAAGAGCAAATTGGCTGCAATATGGAGGTCAGTATAGATGACATTAGTCAAAAGTCAATCTTCAATAAATCATATTGTCGATCTTGAAGAGATCTTTAACACACTTCAAAAGTACAAGATGAAGTTGAATCCAATCAAATGTGCCTTTGGAGTAACCATGAAAAAGTTTCTAAAATTTATGGTGTCAAGGCGTAGCATTAAAATAAACCCTAAGAAGATCAAAGCTATTCAAGAAATGACTGCACCAAAAATAATGAAAGAGGTCCAGTGCCTGACAAGAAAGGTTGCAGCTCTGAAACAGTTCATTTCAAGGTTGGCTGAATGTTGCATGTTCTTCTTCTAAGTGCTCAAGCAATCAAAGAACTTCTACTAGACTCCTAAATGTCAACATGCTTTCGAAGAATTAAAGAACTATCTGAGCTCACATCCTCTCCTTGCTAAGCCCAAATCTAGTGAAGAATTATTCTTGTACCTAGTCGTATCGTTTGTTGCCATTGGAGCTGTCCTGATCAAGAAAGAGGCAAAAATTCAGAAGCCGATCTACTATATAAGCCAAATTCTGAGGAATGCAGAAATAAAGTATATAAAATTGGAAAAAGCTAACTTATGCTTTATTGATTGCAGCTAGAAAGCTCCAACCTTACATCTAGAGACATACAATCACACTTCTTACTGATCAACCAATCAAGACTGTTCTTCATCGGCCTGATACCTCTAAAAGAATAGCTAATTGGGCAATTAAGCTCACTGAGTTTGACATCAATTTTCAACCATGGCTATCCATTAAAGCTCAGATATTAGCTAACTTTATAGTAGATGCACCATCCCTGATCTGGCCGAGCTTGAGCAATAAGAAGTTGGTACTTCTAGTTCGCAGCCAAACTCCACGAAGAAAAATGCAAATTTTTTTAGGACTTTTGGGCTCTATATATTGATGGTTCACAAGCCTGCTTCTAATCAATCCAAAAGGAGCTATTACTGAATACACGTTGCACTTCGAGTTGTCCATAATACATAATGGAGCTGAATATGAGGCTCTAATTGCTGGATTGAGAATAGCTAAAGAATTGGAAGCAGACTATATGAAAGTCTACGATGATTCTCAATTGATGGTGAGACAAGTTAATAGTAATTATAAAGCTCGAGAAGAAAGCATGAAGAGGTACTTGAAAAAAGTAAGGAGCCTAATTTTGGCCTTCAATAGCTTTAACATTCAGCAGATCTCTAGAGCAGAAAATATTAGGGCTGACCTCCTCTCCAAATTAGCTACTCTGAATCCAAGTGAATTGTCAAAAAAGGTCTTCTTTGAAGTCCTGCAACACCCAAGCTTGAAAGAATTCCAAACTATGATGCAAGTCGACTCTAAGCCCAGTTGGATCGATCCACTTATTTTATACCTTAAAGATGGTATACTCTTCAGGGATCCAAAAGAAGCACGAAAATTGAGAAACCAGACCTTCCGCTATATTTTATATGAGAATAAGATGTACAAGAGGTCGTACTTCTTGCCACTTCTTAGATGCCTTCAACTTTTGGAAGTTGATTATGCATTAAAGAAAGTTCATGAAGAAATTTATAAAAATCATCTAGGGACCAGATCATTATCTTACAAGCTACTCTATCAAGGATACTACAGTCGACTATGCAGCAAGATACTACTGATTATGTGAAGAGATGTGATCGATGTCAGAGAAATGCCAACATTCAGAGATAGCTGGCTTCAAAACTCATGCCTCTAAGTGCTCCTTGGCCATTTGCATAGTGGGGGATAGACATACTTGGGCCCTTTCCTGTGGCACCTGGATAAAGGAAATTCCTTTTAGTGGCTGTGGATTACTTTAGGTTGAGGCCGAACTCCTAGCAAAGATCACTAAAGCTAAAGTACAAAACTTTGTCTAGAAGTTAATAGTCTACAGATTCAGCCTACCTTGGACTCTCATCACCGATAATGGATGTCAGTTTGTGGGAGCAAAATTTGCTAAGTTTTATGAAGATTTAAACATCTTTCATCATTTTATGTCAGTAGCTCACCCGCAGGCAAACGACGAAGCCAAGGTAACAAATAGGATCCTACTGTAAGGAATTAAAATCAAACTCGAAAGGATAAAAGGAATATGGGTGGACAAATTCTATCATATTCTTTGGACTTACAGAACCACTCAAAGATTGCCAACTGAAGAAACTTTCTTCGCCCTAGCTTTTGCAACTGAAGTAATAATACCAATCGAGCTCGAACTTCCCTCAGCATGAGTTGAAGGCTTCAGTGAATAGGACAACTCACAAGGCCTCATAGTGAACCTCGATCTACTAGAAGAAAAATGGGAGAGAGCCCAAATTCGAATTGCGACTTGCACACAAAAGATGGCTCGCTACTACAACTCCAGAGTTAGAAGTAAAGTCTTCAAAGTTGGAGACCTGGTGTTGCAAAATGCAGATATCTCTCAACCATAAAGCCAGGGAAAGCTTGCTTTAAACTAGGAAGGCTCTTATGAGGTCATGAAAATCGTCCGACTAGAAAAATACTATCTAAAGGAGCTCGGAGGGGCAACGCTCTCGCGACCATGAAATTCAGAAAACTTATAAATATACTATCAATAATCTCATTTTAATAAAATTTTTTTATTTTAATATTCTTATCTTTGGTGCAAAACTATGCATTGACAGGAAATTATTTGGCCAAACTTCATTCTCAAGCGAAGGAGAAGGCCTCCGATTATTTAAGACAGGAGGTTAACCTCATCATAATGAGGATGAAGGCCTTCGATTATTTAAGATAGGAGATTAACCTCGTCATAGCAAGGGTGAAGACCTCCAATTATTTAAGATCTTTATCTTTGATTATTTAAGATAGGAGGTTAACCTCGTCGAAGCGAGGATAAAGGCCTTCGATTATTTAAGATAGAAGGTTAACCTCATCGCAATGAGGGTGAAGGCCTCTAGTTATATAAGATAAGAGGTTAACCTTATCGTAGTGAGGGTGAAGACCTTCAATTATTTAAGACAGGAGGTTAAGTGAGGGTGAAGGTCTCTGGTTATTTAAGACATGAGGTTAACCTCATCGCAGCGAGGGTGAAAGCCTCTGATTATTTAAGATAAGAGGTTAACCTCATCCTAGCAAGAATAAAAATCTCTAATTTTTAAACAAGAAATGACGGAAAGAAGCCCTCTTAATGGCTCTTTTGTACCTCCACAATCTTATTAGAAATAGGAAGAGGACTTCATCCTAACAAGGGAGATAGCCCACCACGTCAGGAATGGAAGGAAGATCTCGTCCTGACGTGGATGAAGACTCCCATGAGGGACTAAAGACCTCTGATTCTCAAATAGGATGAAAACTATAGAAATAAAGACTTCTAGCTCATAGACACTTCAAATCGAGTTTAAAAACCCTTGTTCATAAACAAGGAGGATAGATACACAAGACACAAAATTGAAGTTATTATTTCTAGACGATGTCAACATCGGGCGTGATAAGAAAATAAAGGAAATTAGCAAACATCAAACCAAAGTAGAACATAGAAAGATAAATGAAAGAAATATCATTATATTAAAATTAAAGTTCATTACACAAATCTTCAAGACTAGATACAAAAAAAAAAGAGAAGAAAAAGATAAAGTCCTATTTAGAATCGGACTTTGGACTGTCAGCTCCAGCCAATACTAAGAAGTGCTTCAAATATTGCACTTTCTCCTCGAGCTCTCGCCTTGCTGCTAAACTCTGATCTAATAACTTCTAGAATCTATGAAAGTCTTCTTTAGGCTCCCTCAGCCTCTTCCTCAAAATAGTAGATTTAGCCTCGACATCTTTCATGGCATCTTGCTGGTAGACCATCTGAATTTTTAATTATTGTAGCTCAATCTTCTCCTTCGTATATGCAGTAGACAAGTTCTCCAGAGTGCCCCTCAGGGAGAGAAGCTCATCTAATTCTCTACTTGAACTAGTCCGAGCTCTGTCAGCTAATTGCTTTTGAAGCTGCATTACCTCGACATTCACCATATGGAGCTTCTTCTTATAGTCATCAATCTGTTTACACCAATCAATTCAATAGGAGTTGTATTCCCTTTCAACGTCATCCAACTACTTTTAAAGGTCGGAGAACTTCTTCGACCAGTCCCAGCCAAATTCTACTTGACTCTGAACCCAGGCTGAGCCTTTCTCCAACTATCTGATCATCCCTTTTGCTTCACAGAGTTCGACTTCAAGAGAATAAATCTTGGCTGTCAAGGTCTAGGACTTCTCGCCAGCATGCTTCTTAATTTCCTTAAGCTCTTCATTCAGATCGTTCTTCTTAGCAGTATACTCTTTGAAGAATTATTTAGAGAATTGGTGGAGATGATTAACCTCAACGGTGGACTCAGCATAATTTTTCTTGAAATTTTTAAGTTCATCTTTCATTTTTCTAACTTTCTTTTAAAATGACGAACCTCTCCCTTCAAATTTTTGATTTGAGCCTTCAAGAAAAAATTCTAAGGCAAAGGATCAGCTTCAACTGGAGACTGCATTCAATGCATGAAATGCCATGACACAAAGGTATAATGAAAGAAAAAAATTTACTTTCATTAATCAAAATGTTTTAAGTATAGAAAAAAATAGGAAAAAGAAGGAAGGAAAAATACAGCTATTAAAAGCCTCCGACCTCTGAAGGAAGAGCAGTGGATGAGCCCAGCGTGACTTCAGTAGCTTCAGATCCTTGAGCAAGCCTAGATGTGGTGGCAGGAGACTCGACGCTCAAGGGGTCGGCAACAGCTCTAAGGGTCCGGCTTCATCATCAGAGGACTCCCCTCCCAAAAAGCTGAGATCGAGCTCAAAAAACTTCTCGACCATCTTTCTTTGGTAGAGCTCGAACCCCTTAACGAAGGCCACCTTACCTAAATCAATCTTTATGTCCTTCATCTCTTAGGCCTTGAAGTGTTGTATCGCTTGATCCTTGGCCTCCAAGATCTCTCTTGAGATCTGACTCTCTTTTTCGACAATCTCGACCTCGGCCTTCTTCCTCTTCTCAATCTTCGAAGCCAGATCCTCCTTCACCTTCGTCAAGGCCTACTCGGTGTATTGGATCGCCTCTTGGAGGCCCCTAAATTTGGTCGATTTCTCCTTAAGGAGGCAATAGATCTCGGGCTGGTGTTCTTCACGAACCTTCACTGCCTCCATCCTTTGAAGATTAATCGCCTTGATGTTGGCGATCATTTAGTGACCCATCAGCAGAAAATAAAGTAGGTCATGCTAATGAAAAAGCACGCGGACAAGTCAAAGAGAAGAGACGAAATTGTTACCTCAAGAAAGGTCCTAAGAGAGTCCCAAGTGCACTGCTCAAAATCAAAATTGATGATCCTATCTATAACTTCGGGTAGGGTGCATCCATCAATTAAGGATTTGACAACCTCTCGATTATCAAAGGGAGAGTCTCCACTATCCTCGTCGTTGCCATTGGATCCACTGGAGTTCGCTTTGCACCAAACTTTTATGGCGGCTGACTTCTTCCTCCTCTTCTTTTCTACTCCCTTTTCCTTCTCGATGGGAAGTTCTGGAATTTGAACTTAAGCAGGAGGACTGGAGGACACTAGAGGTACTACGACCTCGATAACAGTAGTAGTATCAATGGGTGCAGCAGAACTCAAGGCATCGATCCTTGTATACCTGCTGGATTGATGGAACTTAAGTCAAGATTGAACAAGATTTGATCCTTTATCAGTTTGGACAAAAGAGGAGCTTGGTAATTCCTAAGTTTGCTAACTGAATTTTGATCTTCTTTTTCTAACCCTAGAGCCTGGCGAATTGAATCCGTAAGGTGCCCCCAAGGAGGAAGTCCTAGCTCTAGGATTGGATAGGAGATGAAAAAAAAAATTTTCTTCTAGTTATGAATAGGAGCGCCCTTGAGCAGTCCCTTCTTGCTGAACTATGGGAACAAATACCATCAATCTTTAGCAGTGGGATGATGTTTAAAGGTAAAGTAATTTTGAAATAAGGAGATGGTAGGATAGACTTCAACGAAAATATAGAGAAAGAGGAATTCTATGATAAATCTAAAAGAGTTTAGAACCATGGAATCTAAAAAAATATTTAGAAAATAAAAAAGAATAATTACAAAAGAAGAAAGTGGAAGCCGTAACCCAACATGAAAGACCTCCAAATACAAACAAAAATGATCCAGGAGAGGGGTGCAAGCTCTAGCTACTTAATCTGAAAAGTTCCAGCTCGTATTCGGGAGGAATCCCATAATGGATTCTGATCACTGATAGAACTTTAGAAAATAGGGAGTAGGGGATAGTTTTGAAAATAAAAGCTGGATGGGATACCTCTCTAAATCCAATTCCTACCCTAGGGACTAGATTTTGGGAGTTCGGCTCAAATGAGCTCCTAGAACCACTAGACTGAAAAACTTCAAAAGACATTTGAATCAAAGCAAACATAAAAAATTCTCAAAAAATTAGAAGAAAAAGGATATAGATTTTTGGAGAAAACCAAGGAGGAACAGTGAACCCCCCCCCCCCTTCCAAAGAAACCAAAAGATCTGAAAAGTAAATGAAAAATAGATAAATGCAATAAGAAAGTCAAGAAACTAACCTAAATCATCTGGAGGTTTCAAGGAGGCAGTAGAAAAGATAGAAGATGAGTGGGGGAGATGCCGGTGAATGGCAAAACAACAAAGGGAGACAGACAGAATGCACAGGTCGACAGAAGGCAAGAAAACAAAGAAGGGAACTAGAGTGAAAGTGGAGATTGGGGAAGATAATGACACTTAAATAGCTGGAGAAAATCAAAGGCAATTATGATTACAAACCCTCTTCATCCAATCCTGACCTATCGTGTGTCCTACTCATTATGCCTACCACTGACATCTGATGGACCAGTTATTGCATCGTACTCCATGCTGGACGAGTTTTCGAGAGGGATATATCTTCTCAGGTCAATCAGTATTTAGGAAGCTTCGGTGCCAACCCAGAAGAAGCCAAAATTTTTCATTTCTCAAGAGTAGAAAACCATCAAAAGACTTTGGCAATCACAATTTCGATACTCCTTTCATTCGATCTTCGAACTCGATAGTAGGAAGATAAGTGTTGGGGATAAAATAACTCCTACCGAAGTCCAATAAGAAGTCCAAACTTGATATAACTTCATCCTAAGTTGCAACAGTTGTGGCCGAACTTCAACTAAACTGACTTAACTCAAGGGAGTCAACCTTCAAACCATATATGCTGGACGAACTTCTTAGTGGTAACCATTCTCTCTCTCTCTCAATAATTGCAAAACTCCTTCAAGGTATGATGAGCTCCGTCTGGCCAAACTTGAATAGTGAAGGAAGCGATAACTAACTCTAGTCCTGGTGTCAGTAGAGCCCCATTGAATATTAAGCCCCAACACCCTCCAATTTCATTTATGGCAGATCTTGAGTGTGACCGAATTTCTTTGTGGCATACAGCATATCTCATTAACTTTATGGTAGGAACTTCACCCAGCCGAATTCCACTCTAGTCAAATTCTATCCCAATCGAATTCTTTTGTTCTACAATGCGGATAGTAGCAAAACTCGAGTGTGGCCGAATTTCATCATTCCTTTCTGACACTAGCAAATCTAGCTAGCCTATATGGTACATATCGACTAGACGAGTTTGAATAGTGAAAGAATTTTGTCATTCGTATAGATCTGATTTTCAATCCAGAATAGCAACCACTCCACAGCCAATGAATCACAGCACTCCTTCGATCCGAACTTCAGATCGATTTTGAAGATAGCAGAGCTTCTAAAAGCAAAGCAAATGGCACCAATAAGAAGTTCACTTGCTTTGGCTCCTAGTTGATTTTGAAGATAGCCAAACTCCTTTGGAAAGTCTAATAATGGTTTGGAAAGTTCAACGATTTCCTCTCCGGCCTCTAGTTTGAAGGCTCCCATCACTTCCTGGCCAATTTCGAAGATGGCTGAGCTCCTCGAAGTTGACTAAACTCCTCGAAGCTATTGGGGACAACACTAATAGATTTTAATCCAGTTACAGGTTTGCCACCTACCATCTAAAAGCCAATCACCAATTTCGGCTTACCTAACTTCAAGTTCTATATCCCAACGTGCATAACTTGCTAAAAGTTATAGAAGCTGTGTCCAAACTACAATAAATAGAATCCAACCACCTACAAGTCATGATAAATGACAATCTACTCTCTGTAACAAACTTTACATGGTCCAAATGGCCTACTCTCATTCTATTATGACTGTCACTTTCATTCTGTTATAGGCTCCGCCTATATAAGAAATCCTCTAGATATATTTTTCTCTCTAAACTCTTATCTGTGCTTACATTTTTTTCGAGTACTCCATTCTTGTTGGCCAAAAAGCTAACTTGATCATCGAAGGATCTTATCAAAATCACCCACCTCCGATTTGGACTTCTTCTTGCAAGTCTCATCGACAGCCTCATCTTCACCAGCTCCCGCGAACTCTGGCGTCAGCACCATTTTCTGCACCAATAGAATTCGTGATGATGATCCTAAAATCTATGATGATGCGATATCAGATATCGACTCCAAGAAATGATTAGTGGCAATAAAATCAGAATTAACTTAATGTGCTCAAATCAAGTCTAGATCTTAGTAGATCCACCTGAAGGCATAGTACCTATTGGATTTTAATGGATCTTCAAGAGAAAGATAGGTGCAGATGAAAATATAGAGATATTCAAGGCAAGGCTAGTAGCAAAAAGGTATAGTCAGTGCGAAGGCACTGACTATCAGGATATCTTCTCACCAATGGCTATGCTAAAATCCATCCGCACATTGCTTACAATTGCGGCATATTTTAATTACAAAATATGATAGATGGATGTAAAAATGGCATTCTTAAATGAATATCTTGAGAGAGATATCTATATGGAATAACCTCTTGGTTTTACATCCGATGATGGTGATCACAAGGTCTGTAAGATGCAAAGATCCATATATGAACTTAAGCAAGCATTTCAAAGCTCGAATGCTCATTTTAATGATGTGATCAAGTTATTTGATTTCATCAAGAATGAGGAGCCATGTATTTTTAGAAAGATCAATGGAAGCGCTATTGTCTTTTTTGTACTGTACGTGGATGACATCCTCCTAATTAGAAATGATATTCTCATATTGACTTTGATCAAAGTGTGATTACCAAAAAAGTTCTTTATGGAAGATCTAGGAGAATCATCATTTATTTTGAAAATTAAGATCTATAGGGATAGACCAAAGAGGATGCTGGTCTCTCACAAAACATGTACAAAGAGAAGGTGCTGAAGAGGTATAGCATGAAAAACTCTAAAAGAAAACTAGTATCCTTCAGACATGGCATTCATCTCTCTAAAAAGATGTACCCCAACATACCTGAGAAGATTGAACACATGAGCAAGATCCTTTATGCTTCGACAATAGAGAGCCTCATATATGCCATGCTATGTATATGACCTGATATCGCCCATGCTGTGTGTTAAGAGTAGGTATCAGTCAAATTCAAACGAAGAGCACTAAACTTCTATAAAATATATCCTTAAGTACTTAAGAAGAACTAAGAATATATTTTTGATCTTTGATAATAGAGAACTTCAAGTCTAGGGATATACAGACTCAAACTTTATGTCTGATATAGATGATCAAAAGTTAACATCTGGTACTCTATTCTTGTACAATGGTGGTGCAGTAAGTTGAAAAATTTTAAGCAGACCATGATAGCAAACTCCACTATGAAAGTAGAATATATCGTTGCCTCAGAAGCAGCGAAGGAGGTGCTCTGGTTCAAGAAGTTCACCGCAGAGCTTGGAGTGATACTATCAAATATCGTCCCTCTGTACTGCAACAACAATAATGTCATAGCCTTAACTAAGGAGCCAAGATCTCACCAAAAATCCAAGCACATTGAGTGACGATTTCATCTGATCCATGATTATCTCAAGAAGGGATACATCGAGATCAAGAGAGTCAACACTATAGACAATGCAACAGACCTACTGATGAAGTCGTTGAGCCAGCAGAAGATCCAAGCCTATCTTGAGAAGATGGAACTTAGATTTGTAGCCAATTAACTTTAGGTCAAGTGAGACTTTATTAGATGTGTGTCTTAGAAGTCAGATTGGTCAACACTTGTAATACACTTTCTACGGACATTTTTATAATTTTGACTAAAATTAATAAAAAAATTATTTTTTATCATATTTTGCATTTAAAGTATTTATGATACATCCCTTGAGTTAACGTGTATGATAATACATATTTTCAATAGTTAAAAATTTAAGGCATGTATTATCATAATTAACTCATAAATTACTTTCAATCATAGGATCATCATGAGAATGATGATTGATCCAGAAAATCAATATACGATCATTTTTTTAGGATAGATAAGTCTTGAGTCTATGGTATAAAAATATTAGAGCAAAAGTATAGATACTCATTAAGAATGAGGGCACTGAGTGTGACCACCTCGAGCAGTCATAAGGAAGCTACATTCTCATCAATGACTAGCTTGATGCTGTAGTTGTATGTCCGATTCTTTGATCTGAGGTGCATCGGTAGTTCATCTTGAATGTGTTATAGTTTGACTACATCATAACTCAATCTTCTAGCCATTCAAAATTCTGAGGTGTATGTTGGCTATAGTATGTTTATTGTAGGAATTGGATCACACCAATAAGAGATCTATCAATCTTGGTAAAGGAGTAGTCCTATGATAATTATAAAATCGAGTTATTAAGTCCATGGCCATGGCAGTGTGAATTAATAGAAATGAGTTTCTATTAAGTGATTCACATTGGACTTCAATCGAATGATTCATTCATATGATAGTTGTTGGATTTAACGAGTTCATCTTAACCCTAATCCTATCGGAGCTCATGATAGAGGAACCAATCACATAGGTAACTGCACCAAAAAATTCATATTCAATTCTAATGGATTACCACCATATACTACTAGGTATCACTGATGGATTTTAGGTCAATTAGAATTATCTTGATGATCGATGATTCTAATTGGATGAATCAGAAGAGTTCAAGTCCATCGAAAGATATTTGATGATGTTGATGATGGAGATTGCGACATGTCCCATTATCATATAGAATTAAAACTAAGATCACACAAATAAGAATTTGGATCTGGATGTCATCAATTGAGCTAACATAATTTGATTAATTTGGATTAGATCCAATCAGATTCAAGAAAATCATGTTAGCACATGATTGAGCCTGACATTCACCTTCTATCTTCATTTTGATTCATCTTGACTGAGTCAAATTAGATTTGGCTCACCCAGAAACCCTATATGGGTTTATCCTGATCTAACTACAGCTTATCCAGATCAAATCTAGGCTTAGCCTAGATTGATCAGAGCTTGTCTTGAAGAGTTCAAGGCTTGTCTTAAAATCCAAGCAAGGACATCAGGATAAGGGTTGTCATGACCCATTTTTACAAGAATTAAAGGGGAGGGGCATGCACCCCTTGGAGAAATTCTGGGGGTGCATGCTCCCTTAAAATTTGCATGAAGAATCCCCTCTTGGCGTGCGCCCCATGTGGATAAGGCTTGAAAAAGTTTGAAGTATTCAAATTTCTTGGAGATAAAAACCATGCGCCCACTTTTCATCTTTATCTGTAGTTGGCGCTAAATTATATGACTTTTTGGGCAACAAATTCTAGATTAAATCTAGTGTTGGGCATGGATTAAGCCTAGAGTCCTTCTATTTTAAGCAACAAAAAGTTGCTTAAAGCTGCAGGACTCTAGGGTGGTGCACGAGTCTATTTAAGGACCCCTACGCCTAGGGTTTTGATACATAATCTATCCCACGCCAAAGTGCTGCCCAAAACTCCATATCCATGCCTCCTCTTCCAGACTTCTCCCACTTCTCCACACCCAAAAGGTTTGGATAAACAGCAATCAAATGTTGAGAACAACTACTACAAGGACCAAGTCAAGAGGATCCTATTCGTGAGACAAACACGGTGCTGCTGAAGATCAGATCTTTGGTGCCAGGAATTGTGATCTAATCTGATCTTTAGAGGTTAGATTCAGGAGAATACGGTAATTAGATCTAACCCGAGTAGACTTTGATAGAGGCTAGATGCGTGCATGGCTAGATCTAGAACTTCTACGTGCAGTCAGATCATTGACTGGGTAAACTATTTACCTAAATTAGGTAACATCTGATGTTACAAAATTATTTTAATTTAGTTTTTAATATTAAATTATAGCAATTAGATTTGAGAACTCTCATATCTGATTGGATCATTTAAAAAAAAATTTAAAAAATTTGTTACAGATCTGATTAGATCAGATCGATCCTACAGCAGGAATACTATATTTTTCTTCAACTGCATCTCGAATATGACTCTAGATATAAAATCATGTCAAATCCAATATCATATTCATATTTCTCTCAATCTTATAATGATGATTTGATTAATGCAATATTAAAAATTATTTCTAATATTCATAAGCTTTGATCAAAGACTTTCAGAATCATCATATGATTGAAGCAAGTAGGATGCGATCTTCTCTTACTATGAGTGATCGATTCTATGTTGACCTACTCATAACCTCCATATATAATTCACTATATCCAAAACATTCTGTACATGCCTTACTCATGAATGAGTATGAACTAAAATTTGAATTCATGCATACAAGATTCTATGGCAGTCTCAATTCAAAGGATTACATGCACAACTTTTACTAAGAGAAACATCTTTTGACAAGTAAAACTCTATAAGATATTCTCAAGTTGGATCAATTCGGTGAACTCATTCTCTAATGAGTACCTACATCCTTGTATTAGTGTCTTACATAAGTGATTGTGAGATTAATCACCCTCTCCATCAAGCATACATAGGATGTGCCAATCTTATCGAAAATATTATTTCCCAACTCAATGTTCCAACGACCAAAAATATTCTATATTAGGATTCTAGGATTTTAAATCTCATAAATATAATCTCATCATAATCCTAAAATCATAGTCCTAATCTATGAAATTCATTATAATCTTAAATAATAATAAAATGTAATATATGATAAAATATAAATATTATTTATTTATTTATAAAATATCATTACATGAGTCTGAAAGACTAAAAGAATAATCCATCAAAATAAATATTTTGATTGCCTTGTAGGGCATATTTCTTTCATACTTGATGAAACGCAAATCAAAATCATTTGAAATATTCAAATGATTTCGTAATGAGATAGAAAAGCAAATTGAAAATGGTATTAAAACTCTTCAGTCTGACTAAGGAGGTGAGTATCTTTTCAGTAAATTTCTAACATATCTAAAAGAGAATAAAATTCTCTTCCAATGAAATCCTCCTAGGACACCATAAAATAATGGTGTGTCGAAAGAAGGAATTAGATCTTGTTAGACATGGTCCGTTCCATGATGAATTTTGTCAGTCTGCCAATCTTCTTTTAGGAATATGCATTTAAATTAGCTTGTTATGTTCTTAATAGGGTTCCGAGTAAGTCTATAGCTAAAACATCATATGAGATATGATAGGACATAAGCCAGTACTCTCACACCTTAGGATTTAGGGGTGTCTAGCTTATGTCAAATATTTAATGATGGATAAGCTTCGACCTAGGTCTGACAAGTATATTTTTATAGGATATCCAAAAGAAACTAAAGGATATATGATTTCAATTTTGCTGATGAATAAAAGATATTTGTCAGCCTTAAGACAACCTTTCTAGAAAAAAAGATTCTTGGTGAAGGAACTAATGCCCTTAAGGTCGAACATGAAGAAGTTCAATAGGTAGAAAAATCGATATAAGTAATTGAACCTGAACTAGATTTGATTAGAATAAATCCAAAGCTTAATGTACCTACATCCTTAAGGTAATCCAATAGAATACCACGTCAATTGGATAGATAGTATAGTTTCTTATTTCGGGATAGAGATCCTATCAAGCTCAATGAGAATCCGAAGTTACTACATGGATGCAATGTAGAGACTCAACTCTGAGAAGTGGCTTGAAGTCATGAAATTCAAAATGAAGTCCATGAAGGTCAACGATGTATGGAGATTAGTTAATCCATCTTAAGAGGTTAAACCCATAAAATGTAAGTGGATCTTCAAAGAGGAGAGGAGTGTAGATAGAAAGATGGAGACCTATAAAGCCCATCTGGCTGCTAAAGGATATAGTCAACATTATGGTATAGACTATAACAAGATATTTTCTTCTATGATAATGCTCAAGTCCACTCGGATTATACTTACTATAGCTACCTATCTAAACTATGAAATCTAGTGTATGGATGTAAAAACAGCTTTCCTAAATGAAGAGCTAGACAAAAAGATGTATATGATATAGCCTGAAAGATTCACATCCATAGACGAGTCTAAGGTGTGCAACCTTCAGAGATCCATTAATGAATTGAAGTAAGCATCTCAGAGTTGAAACATGCATTTTGATAAGATGATCAAAATGTATGGCTTTGTTAAGAACCAAGAAGAGTCCAGCATATACAAATGGGCTAATGGTTCAGTGGTTGTATTTTTTGTATTGTATGTGAATAATATTCTCTTAATCAAAAATGACATCCCTATATTATAGGAAATAAATGTTTGACTATCGTCATAGTTCTCCATGAAAAACTTAGAAGAAATATTCTACATCCTAAGGATGAAGATCTATAGAAATAGATCTAAGAGGTTGCTTGGACTGTCCCAATCCACGTACATAGATACTATGCTGAAATGATTCAGCATGGAGAATTTCAAGAAAGGTTATCTTCTGATAGACCATGAAATTTCTCTCTCAAAAAAAAATTATCCAACAACACCTCAAGAGAGAGAGTGTATGAGAAGAATACCATATATCTCAATAATGGATTCTATCATGTACGCCATGATATATATAAAATTAGATATGACATTCACTAGAGATAGTAGTAGATACCAGTCTGATCCGAGGATGAATCACTAGAAGATTGTTAAAACCATCCTTAAATATTTAAGAAATACTAAGGACCAATGGCTTATTTATGGTGAGTCAGATTTAAAATTTGTAGGATTTATAGACTTTGATTTTCAATCTAATCATGATGACAATAAAAGTATCTTGAGGTAAGTGTTTATCCTTACTAATGGAGTTGTTTGCAGAAAAGTACTAAGCAACATACTATGGCCAACTCAGTTTGTGAGGTAGAGTATGTCATGGCATCTGATGATGGCAAGAAAGCTGTGTGACTGAGAAAATTTATTATCGAGCTCAAAGTGGCATCCTTTCTTGATGATCCAGTTCTGCTCTACTGCGATAGCACTAGAGCCATTGCTCAGACAAAAGATCCACAAGCATATCAGCGGACGAAGCATATTCTATGTCGCTACCATCTTATCCAGAAGATTGTGGATCAAGATGATGTCAACTTTCAAAAGATCGATGAAAAGAAGAATCCGACCGATCTATTCACTAAAGCCCTTATGGTAAAGAAGTTTGATGATCACAAGTTGAAGATGGATATATGATACTGTACTAATTGACTTTAGTCCAAGTGAAAGTTTGTTGAAAATTATATTCCAAAATCAATCATCAACCTATTGACGGTTAAGCTAATTTTATAAAATTATATATGAATTATTTATGAATAAAATGTTATTTTAACTTTTTCATCATAAGTTATGCATCTTCTTTTTATAAACTTATGCATTGTGATGAAGTCCATAGGACTATTTAAAATAGATAAAGAAGAATTTATCATTTAGTTCTTAAATCTGTTCGTGACCAAATAAAATGTTGTTACTTATGACGATAATATTTATCGAGTGTAGGTCTTTATGTGCCATATGAATTGATTGTCCTCTTAATCAAGGAGTGTAGAGATACTGGTATAGTATGCAAGTGAGATGTAGGGATATATCTACACTGAGTATGACCAACTTTAGAGCATTCTGCTATCAAGATTTGCTTTAAAAGGATATAGGTATAAGTTTCCCTCCGACCTAATATCACCATGGTAACTTGCAAGCAACTCATTGTGCTTTGATGTCAGACTACCTAAATTTTTAATTCAATGATGGAAGATTTTTAAGCACAGTCAAATACTTATGAAGTCAGTGTGTGAGTCAAGATAGAATTGACCACTCCTGATTTCAGAAGATATGTTGTATTGTATTTAAATTTAGCAAAGCCTTGGCCAGGATAGACCTTATGAGAAATCACAAGACTGATTGCGTTGAGACACATTATGGATATACTTTTTTAGAGTGAATAGTTTAACTCTAAGTCATCTTAAATACAGAGGTCATAGAGATGAATTATACGGTAACCATATTCAAGTAGGTTCTTATTAGTGCAGAAAACTATTAGACGTCGGAGTTCACTGAAGGTGGTGGAGATAATCTCATCGACAAGACCTGCAAAATAAAGTCTGGACTAGAGGTTGGTGGCTCTGACAAGATCCTCTGACAGTCAAGTTAGCTTCCTAATCCTATTGGTGCAAAAAATTATTGAACATCAGAGTTCGCTAGAGGTGGTAGAGATGATCTTACTGACAAGACCTGCAAAACAAGATCCAGATTGAAGGTTGGTGGCTCCAGCAGGACCCTCCGACAGTCAAGTTAGCTTTCTGGCTAATAAAAATGAAGTACTCAAAAAATTTAGAGAGAGGAGGGCTTAGAGCTTAGAAAGAACAACATATCTGGAGGATCTCTTATACAGACAAAGTCGATAAGCAAATGATAGTGACAGTCATAACAAAATATCAAAAGATCGTTCAGATCTCTTGGAGTTTATTATAGAGAGTGGGCTATCATTGTCATGACTTGCTGATGGTTAAATTTTATTTATTGAAGATTGGATGTGAGATTGGAAGCTTTTGATTCTGGCAATGAGATGTTCATACTAGGATAGGAAACTTGAAGTCGGGCTGATCGAGCTTGAAGTTCAGCTTCTAAGTAATGGATGATAGGCTTACAATTGAGTTCTGAGTTTCAACCTTGAGGGAGCTATCTTTGACAACTTTCAAGAGCTCAACCACCTTCAAGATCAACTGAGAGCAGATGTAGGTATTTTGGTTTGGCAAACTGGAGACCAAAAAGGGGGATGGTAGGTTCTTCAATAAAGACTGCGATCAGGCTCTCTTGAAGGAGTTCGGCAAAGACAGCAAAGATCTGAGGTTGACTTGAAGTTGGGGATGGATGAGTACTGAGATTCATTGCTTCTCAAGCAACTACCACTTATTCCAGGCTGAAGATTAGACTTATGTTGATGGCAAAGTTCTCTTGCTGATTCAAGTTCGTCTATCTAAAGTTCTTTGTGTGTGACTAGCGAGATCTGCTATCTACAGCATGGAGTAGAGGGATTGGACTACCTTCAAGGTCGGCCATTATGCAAAGTCGGTCGGTGCTGGGATCTTGTATTCGCCGAAGGCCTACTGTTTACTTTGAACCAAGGATCGAACCAATTGAATGGCAACTTCTTTCACTATTCAAATTCATCTGGATAAAGTTCAGTATGTCTTTGATAAGTTCTATAGTTATCAAGAGAAAGCTGAGAGGATTGTTAATAAGAGGGTCATCTAATGTATAAGATCTGAAGGCCGACCATCCAGAACTTATCTGGGATAGAAAAGCAACTTAGTTGAAATTCGAACTTAACCATTATTACTCCAAATAGTACTATACTAAGGTCGGACATCTAATTGAACTTCGGCGGAAGCTATTTTACCCCAATAGTTCTAAATGTTGCATTGCAACTATTCAACCTATCTAGATGTTGGATACTATTGCTAGATGGTCACATGAATTGGTACATAAATTAATTTTTGTCCTATCGATTTAGATTCAAACCTATGAGATCACACATATTAGAGGTTCCTACCTGATCTAATGGCTGATTCTGAGTCTCATTGGACAAGAACTCTATAATCAAGAGTCCCATTGACTGGGACTCTATGATTAAGAGTCCTACTACATTGGGACTCTGAGTTCTACTAGTCTAAAACTTTGTGATTAAGAGTCTTATTGGTCTAAGACTCAATGATCATGAGTTCCACTAGACTAGAACTTTGGGATCAAGAGTTCCATCGATTTGAGACTCTTTAATCAAGAGTTCCATAGGGAAAGGACTCTATTTCTCAGAGATCCCTTGGATTGGAACTATGAGTTCATGAAAGGATTAATTAGTGATTTGATTGTTAATTAACTTAATTTGATTGAGTGATGAGTTTTGGATCAAGTCTAATTGAATTGGATTCAATTGGATTTGATCCGATTAGGTTATAAGATGACGTAATTGCTAAGAAAGATTGGTTCCTGATTTGATCGGGGCTTAGGATCAATTAATTTTTGACTTAATTAGAATTTAATTAAGATAATTTAAGCCTAATTTGATTATATTTATTTTGATCTAATTGGATCTATCCAAATAAGTTTGGTTAGAGACTTAATTAGATAAAAGTTTTGAGTCTAGTTTGACTAGACTCTCCCTTGCGCCATTGACCCTTTGACCACCGCCCTCTTTTGTATGAGAATTCAGATTCTCGTAACATTTTTCATGCCCAAGGAAGCCTCATGCCCTCCTCTTTCACGCCCATTGTAGATAAGGATAGGTGGTTGGCATTTGAATTTAAATGAGAGTTGAACTAAAGTGAACAACTAACCTATCCTAATCTATCTACATGCATTCAACACTTTTTGTCGTAGATTAAAAAGGGGTGTGAGGGGGGGCATGCACACTATCATTGGAGAGTCCTTCTGTGCATGATACTCCTCTTCTACATGTGAAATCTGAAATTTTTTCCAAGAGAAAAATCCAAAGAGAGAGCGCTAGGGTTTTGGGTGTGTGCTGCCCTAGGATTTCATCTTAGGGTTCAAGAAGAGAGATTGTGAGCTGTAAGTGTCACAACTCCACTAGATTTTTCAGAGGTGTTCCTCATCCTCCCTGCTACCCTTTCTGGTCTTCTAAAGCATCCAGGCAATCAAAATAGGTAGATCATTCTACAGTAGCCATCAAAAATTCTGATGAGGAGCTAGCACTCCGGATGAGTCGATAAGAACTTGGAGCCTCATGTGGATGATCCATAAAGGCCAGATGCTTTGTGTGACTGCATCGCAATGAGAGAAACTCCTATCCAAGATTTTGATTATGATGATCGACTATCCGCACACACGTATTGTGTTCTGAACATGAATAGTATAGAGTAGTAAATAGGATTTACTACTTACTACTTTATGACTCCTAGATTTCTATACTTGCATATATATCATGTTAAGATCCTAGAATAAGATATTTTTATGATTAGATCATTGCATGCTTAGATTAATTAGATTAATCTTTTAATTTTTTACTATGATTTTTTGAAAAAGTTTCAAAATGTATGCTAAATATCTTATAATGTTTCCAATACCGGCAACCTAGGAAGAGGAAGGCTGGGACATAAGGATAACTCCGATGGAATCTAGCTGCCCTAAAGCTCTTGACAAGGTCTACATGAGAGAAGTAATCCCAATAGCATTGGTCTCCTTGGATCCTCTAATCTTCTCTCTCAAGGTCTCAATCCCTGCCTCCAGAGCATCATGAAGTCTGCCAACCTCAACAGATAGATCTAAAATTTGAGTAACGTCCTCTCTCGGCTGGGGATGTCCTAGAGCCAACACCTATCTCTGTAGGTCCAGAACTCTGCCAGTCAATCTTAGAATAGTACCCTTTAGCTCCTCAAAGCATGTAGTCAGGACTATGAATATTTGAAAAACTATAGAAATATGTGGAACCATGGACTGATCAGATAAGGGGCCCACCTGGAATCTCTCCCCCTAAACAATGCTCGAGGTGCCCCTATTGGCTAGCAAAATGCTGGCTACATGCTAAGAGATCGTCTTAAGCTGATCATCTACCAATCTGATAACTGTGTGATCTAATCTGCTCACAGACCAAGGCTCAAGAATATCTCTCTTGATAGACTCCGAAGGACCTACCTCATGATCTGATATGAACTGGATGTCCGGTGAAGCTCTGCACTCATGAGGTGGTGAAGATGGTCCCTCTCCCTCAACTCTGTACTCATCCTCCTCTATCCCCTTAGACTAATTGCCATCACTTTTAGTGAATCTCATTCAATATGGAGTATGGTGGTTAATCATATCAATGTGGGATATATGACTAAAAGCCTTCCCCTCAAAACTAACTCCAAAACTCCTAAAAACTAACATAAGAGCCATACCATATGGTAAATATGTTTCAGACCTATTTAGGATGTCATGCATAGCCTCAATCATAAGAACAAGGAGGTTCAGGGGGATCTCACTAACAATATCATACATCATGCAAATATCTCTACCCAAAAAAAGGTCATACCTACCTCCTCTAGGAAAAAAATAACTTAGTGACCATATGATATAGGAGTCTCATCTCAATAGATAAAAGCTTTGCATCTAACTTGCTAAGATCTCCCGTGTATCCACTTCCCAAAATGGCTTTAAATCCATCTTCTTTATTAGGAAGTTCAACCTCAGATATCCTTTACAAGGTAGATGCAGTATTTCATCCAAGTGAACTGGATCTAGAATAATCTCCACACCTTTAGCCAGAGATCTAATCACTCTATTTGGATAACCTAGGTTTAGGTAAAACTCCCTAACCAAATCAATATAGGTTGTTTCTTTTAGTAAACAGTAGAAACCCCATCCCTATTTCTGAATCTTGGTTCCAATAGAAAATCCTTCTCTTTCAAGAAACTGAAAATCGATGTTTTTTTTTTTTATTTCAACCTTTCTAGCAAAGAGACATATCTTGCTAGGGCTTATTGGTGAAGGAGATGGAGTAGGCATAGGAGTTAGGACTGGAGCAGGCACTAGAGCACATCTTTTCCTCCTTTCTTCTTCTTCTAACCCACAGGTAGATTTTCTTCTTTGGGGAAGCTTCATTCTCGGAGCCATTAAGAGTAATAGGGAGCAAAAATTGAGCCAAGAAACACGTGGAGAGGAAGGGAGGAAGGGATTTTGAAGAGGAAGAAGCATTTTTGAGGAAGCAAGGCCGAATGGTGGAGGAAAGGGTTTTGCTTGCTAGAGTTTTTCAAAGCTAAGAATTTAGCCCTAAATCTGATGGAATGAAACTAGAATCGACCTCTCTAGGATGGAAAAAGGTGGCATTTACGGAGAAAATAGATTGATTTTAATAGGATGGAGCTTGATGGTGGGAACAGATGTTCGGTCATGGAGGAAAGAAGGAGAACAGGGAGGGAGGTCGGCCCTTTTCGATCGAAAAAGAGAGGAAAGGTTTTTACAGGAGAAGAAGGAATAGGTCAACCTAATAAATCAAGCCAAAAGATGAAAATTGCCCTTAGGTCGGCCTTAGGGTCGGCTCATGGGTCGACCCTAGGGTCTCCCATTTGGTCAGAAATTCAAGAATTTATGAAAAATTCAAGAAAAAATTCAAGAGAAAAAGGGAATGTTTGAAATTTAATAATGACCAACAAGGATGAGTACTTTGGACTTTAAGTTAATAAAATCAAGCTTATATGTTTGATCCAAGAAAATTTGGACAAGAACAATTTGGAATCAAGAAGATGTTTAGGCTAAAGGATCAAAAATTTCTAATTTTCTCTTAATCTCACAAAATCTATCCTCACTTAGAGATTTAGTTAAAATATCGGTCAATTATTTTTCAGTACAAACATAATCAAGTATCACATCATTATTTTGAACAAGTTCTCTTATGAAATTATGTCTAATTTCTATATGTTTGGATCTTAAATATTGTATAGGAATTTCAGTTAAATTTATGGCACTAGTATTATCATATCTTATGAAAGTTTTATTAAGTTTGATGCTAAAGTCCTCAAGTTATTGCTTAATCCAAAAGATTTGCACACAACAACTTTCGACTACAATATATTTGACCTTGACCATAAACAATGCCACCAAATTTTTTTTTTTGCAAAATCATGAGAATAAATTTACTTCTACAAATTGATAAGTTCTACTAGTATTTTTTCTGCCTAACCTACATCCAGCAAAGTCTGCATCTGAATATCCTATTAAGTCAATTGATAAATTCTTAGAAAATCATAATCCTAAAGTTTGAATTTCTTTTAGATATTTTAAGATTCTTTTAATAGTATTTAAATATGATTCTTTAGAATCAAATTAAAAATGAGCACACATACAAATACTAAACATAATATCTAGTCTACTAGCAGTAAGATATAATAAAGAGCCAATCATGCCTCTATAAAATTTTAAATCAATATTTTTACCTCCTTCATTCTTGTCAAGCTTACACGAAGAGCTCATGAGGGTGCTAATTGATTTGGAGCTCTCCATCTTAAATCTTTTTAGTAGCTCTCTTATATATTTACTTTGATTGATGGAGATCCCTTCTTTCATTTGTTTGATTTGAAGTCCAAGGAAGAATATTAATTCACCCATCATGCTCATCTCGAACTCTCCCTGCATGAACTTAGCAAAGCCATGACATAAAATTTTATTAGTAGATCCGAATATGATATCATCAATATAAATTTATATTACTAATGTATCATTATGATTTTTTTTAATGAAAAGAGTAGTGTCAACATTTTCTTTAGAAAAATCATTATTTAGTAAAAACTTAGTCTTTCATACCATGCTCTAGCTGCTTGCTTTAAACCATATAATGCTTTGTTCAATTTGAAAACATAGTTAGGTGAGGCATAGTTTTCAAAATTGGGTGGTCACTTTATATATATTTCTTCAACAATATATCTATTTAGAAAAACACTTTTAACATCCATTTAAAATAACTTAAAGTTTATAAAACATACAAAAGTAAGCAAGAGTCTAATGGCTTCTAATCCAGCAATCGGTGCAATGGATTCATCAAAATCAATTTTCTCTTTCTGATTATATCCTTTTTCTATCAATCTTATTTTATTTATAATTATATTTTTATTTTTATCTAAATTATTTCTGTATACCCATTTAGTTCTAATTATAGAATGATTTTTAGATCTTGATACTAAGGTCCATACGTTATTTCTTTCAAATTGATTAAGCTCTTCTTATATTGCATTAATCCAATTATAGTCTCTTTCGATTTCACTTATGGTTTTAGGTTCAAAGTGAGAAATAAAAGCAAAGTGATTACATGCATCTCTAAGTAATGAGTCAGTTCTTATCCCATATATAGGATAACCAATAATAAGCTCTTTGAGATGATTATGATCATACCTTCATTCTCTTGGAAGATCATTTGTACCTTGAGGTTGTTCTTATAGATCTTGTTATTCCTTACCTTCATCCTCATATTTATCTTCATATTCTCTTTGATTTTGGACTGTTAAGTCCTTTAAGGTGAGCTCATTCATCTCTTCTATAAGTGAACCTGCATCATTAATACATTCTCTCTTTCTTGATGAAAGATTGTTAGTCTCATCAAAAACTATTGATTCTTTTACTACTAAGATTCTTTTGCTAAAAACTCTAAAAGCTTTATAAGAAGAGAAATATCCAAGAAAAATAACTTTATCAAATTTTGCATCAAATTTTTCTAATCTATCTTTACCATTGTTCAAGACAAACATCAACATCCAAAAACATGAAAATATGTAATATTTAGTTTACTTCTTTTTCAAAATTTATAAGATATTTTTTTTAAAATTGATCTAATTAGGACATGGTTTAAAATGTAACATGCCGTGTTAATTGCTTCCATCCAAAAGTATCTTGGAAGGTTGCTTTCACATAGTATGGTATGGACTATTTCTTTAAGAGTTCTATTTTTTTCTACTATCCCATTTTGTTGGAATATCCTAGCTGCTGAAAAGTTATGATCAATATCTTTTTCATCACAAAATTTTTTAAAATCTTAATTTTTAAATTCAATTTCATGATCACTTTGAATATTTTAAATTGAAAAATCTTTTTATTTTATAACTTTTTGATAAAACTTAGAGAAAACAAGAAATATTTCATCTTTATGTGTTAAGAAGAAAATCTATGTAAAACATGAGAAATCATCAATAATTACAAAACTATATCGTTTGCCCCCTAAGCCAGTAGTTCTAGCAGATCCAAACAAATCTATATGCAATAGTTCTAATGGCCTAAAAGTTAAAATAATATTTTTAAATTTGAATAAAACTCTAGTTTGCTTATCTAGTTTGCATACATCATAAATTTTATTCTTTTCAAAATTTAATTTAAGTAAACCCATACTAAATCCTTTTTAATAAGTTTTGAAAGTAAATTCATACTTATATGTGCAAGTCTACGATGCAAAAACCAACTAGTACCATTGATTTTGATATTCATGGCTACTAGATATTGCATATTTAGCATGAAAAGATCATTCAAATTCATCATGTAAATATTACCATGCCTATGCCTAACAAATCTAATGCTATCATCATTAGAACTAGTTACAATAAATAAAAAAGATTCAAAAATAATTTTATAATCCTTGTCACATAGTTGACTAATATTCAAAAGATTATGTTTAAGATCATCTACTAATAAAATATTTTTAATATATTTGAAGAGAATGATATTAATGTTACCTATATTAATAATCTTTTCTTTGTCATTATCGCTAAAGGTGACCATCCCTCCATTCTTTGCATCAAGTGTGACAAATTAAGATTCATCATCGATCATGTGTCTTGAATACCTACTATCAAAATACTATTTTTGATTTGATTCTTGGAATGCAAGACACACCTACACACACAAAATCAAGTCTTAACTTTAAGTATCCAAGCTTTCTTAGATCCTTTTTGGTTAGTCACAATAGTTTCTTTTGAAATCCATATTTTCTTTACATTTGAACTTTCAAATTTGCTAGAAAAGCATGTATAAGATTTATGTCCTACTTTTCTATATTTAAAGCAAGTAACATTTGAAAGCTTATTACTTGATGAGTTCATAAAAATATTTTTCAAAAATTTTTATTTCTTTAGAGGATTATAGCCAAGACTGGCTTTATCATATATTATTTTTTAATTTTCAAGAATCAATTGAAATTTATTTAAGCTTAAAGTAAATTTTTCTATCATTAATTTTAGTTTGGCTATTTTCATTATTTAGGTTCAGATTTTTTTGAGTTAATGCTATCTTCTCATTTGAAATAGCCTCATTTTTTCTTTAACGATAATTGATTTTTTTTGAGTTTTTTATTCTTTAGCCCTAACTTCTTTTGATCATCTACTAAATCATAAAAGACTTCTTGGAGTTCTTCAAAAGTAAATTTATTTGAAGTATCAGCAGTCTCACTTTCATGGGTCATAAGGCATAAGTTGGCTTCTTCATGGGTTTCTTCTTCGAAGCTTGAGTTATCGCGTCACTCCATGTAGCCATCATGGACTTCTTCTTCAGCATCTTAGGGCCCTTTTTGAGTTGTGGATAGTTTGATTTATAGTGCCCGGGCCTTTTGCATTTATAGCATATAATGGGCTATTCTTCTTCTTTTCTTTGCTATGCTCTCCTTTGGTTTGTGGCCTCCTTCTCATCCTTTGCCTTATTTTCTTTATGAATCTTTTGAATTTGCGAGTGATGAGAGCTAGCTCCTGAAGGAAAATCCTGATTTCCCGGTCCAGGTTCGTCCAGATCTGATTAGATCAAGAGATATATTTCAAAAATTTTCTCTTGATCTCAATCAGATCTTGATATGTTTCAGATCTGATTCTTATTATTTTAATAAATAAAATAAAATAAGATAAATTAAATCAAATTCAATTTACCTAATTTGGATAATCCTATTACCCTATAGATGATCCTGATTGCAGTGGAAGGTTCTGGATCTTAGCCACGCAAGCGCCTAGCCTCTACCGGTATCCACTCAGGTTGGATCTGGAGATCCTCTTCTTCTCTATCACACCTCCAAAAATCAGATCTGGATCTGATCTAGAGGATCTTCAAAACTCTTTTGAAGATCTGCAGTCGTCCTTTTGCAGCAGCGCAGCCTTCTTGCTTTTGATCGCCTTTCCTTGATCTGAATCGCACCAACCTAAGTCCAAAACTCTTTTGGACGTGGAGAGCAAGGGGAGAAGAGACTATGGCATGGAGAAGGAGGGGAGAGGCAGCCTTGGGGCGTGTCTAATTTCATTAGAATTAGGGTTGGGCGCAGGGTCTTATTTATAGACCTAAGCTTGTGATCCAACTCCTCTTCCTCTCAACCAATCACAACCCTTTGTGAAATCAGATCTAAATCTGATTGGTTGGAATAGAGACCCCTGGATTCCTCCTTAGAGGGCGCCTAAGACCAGTCAAACTGGATTCTTAGTAGAACTCTGATTGGAATCCAAAAGGGAGGTGGAGTCCTTGTCCAACAAGGACTCCTAGGCGCCTCCTACTTGGGCTCACGCCACCCTTGGCGTGCGCCCTTCTCCTTGCCAGGTTCTGGCAGGGGGACAAGCCCCCACCAGCTCTCCAATAGGTGCATGACATGTGGTCAAAAGTCAAAGGGTCAATGGTCAACGTTTGACCAGTCAAAGGTAGACTTTTGACCAAAGTCAAAGAACAAGAAATGGCAGGTGACCAAAAATGGCAGGTAATGTCTTACAAATAAGACAACCTATTCTGACTTGGACAACCTCCAGTCAGACCATATGAAGGCCTCTGATTGAGCACAAACTCCTTTGGCTCAGTCAGGACAACTTATTTATGATAGTAAAAGAAGAACGTTAGGTTCAATCGAGTGCTAGCACGATTTCCTTGAACCTAATTGAATCTCATTCAGATCAATTGAACTAGATCAGTTCAATTGATGATCACCAGATTCAAACCCTTGTTTGTGTGACCCAGTTAGGTTCAGTTCTGTATGGTAATGGGATATGTCATGATCTCTATCATAGACATCATCGAAACTCCTTTCGATGGATCAGAACTCTTCTGATTCGAACAGCTAGAATGATCGATCATCTAAATCATTCTAATTGCTCCCAAAATCCACCAGTGACACCTAGCAGTATATGGTGGCAACCCATCAGAGCTGAATGTGAACCTCTTGGTGCAGCTACCTGTGTGATTCAGTTCTTCTATCTTGAGCCCCGATCAGATTAGGGTTAAGGTGAACTCGTCAAACCCTAGTCTCTGTCATATGATGTAATCATTCGATTCGAGTCCAATGTGAAAATCTAAATAGAAACTCTTTCTATTATTTCACTCTGCCATGGCCATGGGCTTCAGGACTTGATTCTCATGATCATCATAGGGCTACTCCTCTACCACCGAGGTAGATAGATCCCATCTTGATGCAATCCAGTTCCTACAATGAACATGCTATAGCCAACATACACCTCAGGGTTCCATATGGCTAGGAGACCGAGTAATGGTGTAGTCAAACTATAACACCCTCAAGGTGAACTGCCGATGCATCTCAGGTCAAAAAGAACCAGACACACTACTGCAGCATCGAGTCAGTCATTGACGAGAAGGTAGACTCCCTAATGACTACTCGAGGTGGTCACGCTCAGTGCCCTCGTTCTCTAACGAGTACCTGTACTCTCGCTCCGGTGTCTCCACACCGTAGACTCAAGACTCATCTACTAAAGAGAAGCGATCGTACACCAACCTTCCGGATCAATCACCATCCTCGTGATGATCCTATGGTCGGGAGCTGTTTATGAGTTAATAATGATTATTCATGTCTTAAATTTTCAACTCTTGAAAATATGAATTATCATTACCATTAACTCAAAGGATGTATCACAGACACTAAATACACATGTGTGATAGAAAATAACCCATTTCATTAATTATAGTCAAAATTATAATTTTGCCCCTAGAAGTGTATTACAAGTGTCAGCCAATTCTGGCTTCTAGGGCACATATATCTAACAATCTCCCACTTGTCCTAAAGCCAATTGGCTACAAGTCTAAGTCCCATCTTCTCAAGGTGGGCTTCGATCTTCTGCTGGCCCAACGGCTTTGTAAGTGGGTCTGCCACATTATCTGCGGAGTTGACTCTCTTGACCTCAACGTAACCTTTCTCAAGGTAATCGCGGATGAGATGATATCGCCGCTCAATGTGCTTGGACTTCTGGTGAGACCTCGGCTCCTTAGCAAGGGCTATGGCGCCATTGTTGTCGCAGTAAAGAGGAATGGCATCTGATGGCATTACTCCAATTTCTGCAGCAAACTTCTTGTACCAGAATGCTTCCTTTGCAGCCTCTGATGCAGCTATATATTCTGCTTCCATGGTGGAATCTGCTATCACAGTTTGCTTGGAACTCTTCCAGCTGACAGCTCCACCATTGCACACAAACAGACTTCCAGATGTCGACTTTCGATCATCTATATCGGACATGAAGTCCGAGTCTGTGTATCCCTTGGAACTTGGAGTTCTCCATTACCAAAGACCAACATCATATCCTTAGTTCTTCTCAAGTACTTAAGGATACATTTCACAGAAGTCCAGTGTTCTTCACCTGGATTTGACTGATATCTGCTTGTGACACTCACAGCATGGGCTATATCAGGTCGTGTACATAGCATGGCATACATGAGGCTCCCTATTGCAGAAGCATAAGGGATCTTGCTCATGCGTTCTATTTCCTCAGGTGTGCTGGGGCACATCTTCTTGGAAAGATGAATACCATGTCTGAAGGGTATTAATCCCCTCTTAGAGTTTTCCATACTAAACCTCTTTAGTACTTCCTCTATGTACATCTTCTGTGAAAGTCCTAGCATCCTATTCGGTCTATCCCTATAGACCTTAATTCCTAGAATAAAGGATGCTTCACCTAGGTCTTTCATGGAGAATTCCTTGGACAACCACATCTTGACTGATGTCAACATGGGAATATCATTCCCAATAAGGAGGATGTCATCCACGTACAATACGAGGAAGACAACAGCGCTCCCACTGACCCTTTTGAAAACACATGGTTCCTCTTCATTTTTGATGAAACCAAACTTTTTGATCACATCATTGAAACGAGTGTTCCAGCTCCGAGATGCTTGCTTAAGTCCATATATGGACCTTTGCAGCTTGCAAACCTTGTGATCAGTATCACTGGATGTGAAACCTAGCGGCTGTTCCATATAGATATCTTCCTCAAGATATCCATTTAGGAATGCCGTTTTCACGTCCATTTGCCATATTTCATAATCGAAATAGGCTGCAACAGCAAGCAATGTGCGGATGGATTTTAGCATAGCTACCGGGGAAAAGGTATCCTGATAGTCAATGCCTTCACGTTGACTATAACCTTTTGCCACCAGTCTAGCCTTGAATGTCTCCACATTCCCATCTGCACCAATCTTTCTCTTGAAGATCCATTTACACCCAATAGGTACTATACCTTCTGGTGGATCTACCAAGGTCCAGACTTGGTTTGAGTGCATCGAGTCGATCTCTGACTTCATTGCCTCAAGCCATTTCTCGGAGTCGATATCTGATATCGCCTCGTTGTAGGTTTTGGGATCATCACCATGAGCACCATTACCTATGAGGAACATTTCCTCTACATCCTCTGAAATAATACCTAAGTATCTTTCAGGGGGACGGGAAAACTCTTTCCGATCTACGAGGTGGAGGAGGTAGTGTTCTTATTGGCTCAACCTGATTTGGTTCCACTTGGTCCTTAGCTCTTTCCACTTGTGAGACTTTCTCATCAAGCTTAATCTGCTTTCCAATGCCACTATCTTGAATAAACTATTTTTCAAGAAATATGGCATGTCGACTCACAATCACATTGTGGTCTTCTGGAATGTAGAAATAGTATCCTAATGACTCTTTAGGATATCCTATGAATCGAGCTCTAAAGGACCTAAACTCTAACTTGTCCGCTTGTTGTCTTTTGACATGAGCCGGACAACCCCAAATTCTGAGATGACTCAGACTTGGTTTCTTACCGTGCCATATCTCATACGGTGTGGTAGGAACGGTTTTAGAGGGAACCCTATTCAGTAAATAGATTGAAGTTAATAATGAATGTCCCCAAAGAAAATCAGGGAGGTCTGTGAAGCTCATCATGGATCGAACCATATCCAATAGAGTCCGATTTCTCCGTTCTGAAACCCCGTTGAGTTGAGGTGTTCCTGGTGGAGTCCATTGAGAGACTATGCCATTTTCCTTAAGATAGTCTAGGAATTCCGGCTAAGGTATTCACCTCCTCGATCTGATCGAAGAACCTTAATGGGTTTTTCCAGTTTGTTTTTCTACTTCATGTCTGAATTCTTTGAACTTTTCAAAAGCTTCAGACTTGTGTCTCATAAGATACACATACCCATACCTAGACAGATCATCGGTAAAGGTAATGAAGTAGACAAAATTGCCTCTAGCCGGCACATCAAATGGGCCGCACACATCAGTATGTACTAGGGCAAGGAGATCTGTGGCCCTCTCCCCATGTCCAACAAAAGGGAGTTTAGTCATTTTGCCTTGAAGACAAGATTCACAAGTTGGATATGACTCAAAAGTCAATGGACTCAATAGCCCATTTTTCTCCAATTTGTTAATCCTATCTTCTGCTATATGACCTAATCTCAGGTGCCATAGATATCTGTCGTTTGGACTATCCCTAGGTCGTTTGGCATTCACGTTTTGCTCGATAGTTAAGAACAGGTACATCAATATGCAACTGATAAAGACCATTAACAAGGAAAACCATTTGCAATTTTATTTCTTTCATAAAGAATGTTACAATGGTCCTTAAAGAAGGTGATCACATAACCTTCTTGTGCTAAGCATGAAACAGAAATCAAATTCCTGCTAGCTGCAGGCACATAATAACAGTCTTTTAAAACTAAGTCTAAACCAGATGGTAATCGAAGAGGGTATGTTCCCACGGCTACTGCAGCAACTCTTGCTCCATTACCGATGCGTAGGATCATGTCTCCATCCCTCAGCCTCCTGCTATCCTCAAGACCCTGCATAGAAGTGCACAGATGAGCACTAGAACCAGAGTCAAGCACCCAACTGGATGCAGAAGAAACCGTAAGGTTAGACTCAATAACGAGCATACCTCCAGAAGGACCTTCCTTCTTGTTCTTTCAGGGTGGCCAGGTAAGTAGGGCAGTTCCGCTTCCAATGGCCGTCGCTGTTGCAATGGAAACACTTTCCTTTGCCATCGACCTTCTTCTTCGGTTCTGCCTTCTTCTTCTTTGATCCTTCCACCTTTTGCTTTTTCACAGACTTCTTTTTCTTTCCATAAGACTTTCTTTTGGAAGAAGTCCGTTCCATAGCAAGAACTGAGCCTTTAGAACCTTTCATAGAAAGCTCAGCGGTAACCAGCATATTCATCAACTCGGCCAAGGAATTTTGAAGTTTATGCATGTGGTAATTCATGATGAATTGCCCATATGCATCAGTCAAGGATTGCAGAATAATATCGTTCTGCAGATCCAAGTCCAACTTCACACCGAGCTTCTCAAGCTCTTCCATGTCCTTGATCATTGTCAGACAGTGATCTTGGACTGACTGCCCATCACGCATCTTAGCCTTAAAAAGTCATTTTCGTGACTTGATATTTGGCTGCGCGACTCTGTTCACCAAACATCTCCTGCAGGTGAGCCAACATTTGGCGAGCAGTCCCGATATCTTCATGTTGGCGCTGGAGCTCATCAGACATCGAGCCCAACATGTAAGTATCTGGCCTTATTATCTTCGTCAATCCATTTTTTCCAGAGACGCTCTCTGTTCAACAGATGGACGGGCTGGTAATGTGGGAGGGTCCTGGTCCAAAACATGGGTTAACTTCTCGGAACCCAAAATAATTTTGTAGTTCCTGAGCCAATCTTTATAATTGGGTCCAGTCAGTCTATGTGTGTCTAGGATACGTGCCAAGTGGGTTGGACGCAGACATTTTCCTGTAGAGAGTCAAAGATTCTAGTTAGATACTGTAATTTTGACTTGACCAATTTATTTAAGGATTTTATTTTTAAACAAATTAGCTCCCACTATTTTCTCGGATCCCTACACTCCCTCTGTAGAGATGCGAAAATCTCCATGATTGATGATTTCTAGTGGGTGGTGCGGTCTCACCAACTGACTCATCACCTCACCTAACAGTTATTGGTGATGGGTTAGCCAATGAGTGAACAACTCTTGTTCAATGATTCTCTAATCATGGTGCACCCAAACTTGGTCTCTAATTCATGAATCTCACCGTATCCGGAATATTGATCCACTCCTTAGTTAAGTCAGACCCACCATTTGCATAGACTGGGTTCCTAATTGGGTCTCTCACCGTATCCAAATATTGAGCCCAACTCATCCTCCAGCCCATAGCATCCAATGCCTAATAGACATGGTTGCATCTTCCGGTGCAACTGAGCCACTGTATCCAGCCGAGAACAATCAACCCCGGGAAGGGCCCGCACGTCTACAATGGTGGAAGACCTCAGACTTAATCTTTTCTTAGGGAGAATTGATTCAGGTCTCATTAAACTAGACTTGGCTTAGTCATAACAATTATGACTAACCTAGTGGCATGGGTCAGCTCGGATTATTGACCACCTCAGATCAGAACTGTGTCAACAGATATGGCCAGGTAAGTGAGACCGGTGGAAGGAATATGCCGTTAACTCGCACAAGAATGCATTCAGGTCGAGTAGCTTCCAATTAAAAACCAGTCGGTCGTCTGTGCCAAACTTACCTTAGACACCAAATTATTGAGTCAGAACCAATTGGGTTAGCCTACAATCCAGACTCTAACCTCTGAGCCTAATTAGGTCTTGCTTGATCGTGACTCGATCTTGACCCAGACTTAATCCTATTAGGCTGGTCAATTTAAGCATTGTTGATCCCATCTAACCAACTCTTGATTCGGTTTGATCAACCGCTTAGACCTAATTGAGCTACCCAAGCCCGAACCCAGTATTATGAATATGTCTTAGATCTGAAATTCTTAATTTTAGACCTAATTAATAAGTGGTTAGATGATATAACAAAGTTAGATGCTACGTGTTGACATCGATGTCAAATGAGTTGCAGTGTCAACACGAGGATATAAGGACTACCAAGCAGATGCTGGCTCACCTGCAAAAGTTGCATGGTGAGTAGAGTCATGCAGCTCGCTGTGAAATGTTCAAATGACTCTTCAAAGCATAGATACATGATGGGGTCCATGCTTATCAATGATTAAGGACCTATAAGAGCATAAGAAGCTTAGCATGTCCATGGATAAGGACTTACAGATTGATCTGATTCTCAGTCTTTGACTTATTCATATGAGCAATTTATTTTAAACTTCCATATAAAAAAGATCTAGTGCACTTTGGCCGAGCTTATGAACATGCTGGTCACTATTAAAGGCATCTTGAAGAGTTCAAGAGGCTTGATACATGCTGTGAAGTAGACTTCTTCCAAGAGAAAGTCTTCTGAGAAGAAAAAGAAGTTCACAAAGAAATAAAAGATTGAGGAAAAGAAGGAGAAGAAGGCAGAACCGAAGAAGGTTGCTGAGAAGAGAAAGTGTTTCCACTACAACTCAGACAACCATTAAAAGCGAAACTACCTTGCTTACTTGGAAACTCTGAAGAACAAAAGAAAAGGTAGACCTTCTGTAGGTATGCTCATCATTGAAACGAACCTAACAATTTCATCTAGTTGGATCCTTGACTTTAGATCTATTGCTCATTTATGCACTTCTTTGCAGGATCTTAAGGATAGCAAGAGGCTAAAGAATGGTAAAATGATCCTAGTGTCGAAAATGGAGTAAAAATTATTGTTGTGACTATGAAAACATATCCTCTATGACTACCGTCTAAAAGTATTTTAGAACTTAGGGACTGTTATTTTGTACCTACTACGAGCAGGAACCCAAATTCTATATTCTGCTTGATGTAGGAAGATTATATAATTAGCTTTTATAAGGACCACTATAACATTTATTTTAGAAATAATAAAAGGGTTCGATTCTTCCTTTCAAACACATCATTATATTATGGTGTTCCAGAAGAAGTCCATTAGAAGAGAATTTCATTATCTCCTAGATATGTCAGAAACTCACTGAAAAGATACTCACCCTCTCGATCAGATCGAAAAATTTTAATACTCTTCCTAGTTTGCTTTTCTACCTCATTATGGAATAGTTTGTATATTTCAAAAGATTCCGACTTATGTTTCATATACTCATACCTCGATAAATCATCAGTGAAAGTGACGAAGTAGAAATATTCACCTCTAACACTTAAACTCATAAGTCCACAAACATCAGTATGCACTAGATTCAGGAGTTTACTAGCTTTCTCATATTTTTCAGCAAAAAGTGACTTGATCATCTTATCAAGAAGATATGACTCACAGATTGATAGTGATTCATTATTATCGACTTCAAGAATTTTCTCTTAAGTCAACATGTTTATTATGTTCTTGTTAATGTAACCTAGCCTACAGTGCCAAAGGTAGACTTCAAATATATCATTTATGCTAAAGCGTTTATCGAAGGATTGAACCATATTAACAAATTATGCTACAATATAAATTCTATTATTCAATTATCCAACAAAAATCATAATACTATTTAAAATAATATTATAAAAATTTTATTTTATTAAAAATTCATAACTATTTTTCAAGAGTTGAGAATTTGAGACATATGTTATCATAATTAACTCATAAATTACTCTCGATCATAGGATCATCACGAGGATGGTGATTGATCCAAAAAATTGGTGTACGATCATTTTCTTAAGGTATATATATTTTGAATCTATAGTATAAAGACACCGAAGTGAAAGTACAGATGTTTATTAAAAACAAGGATACTGAGTATGACCAACTTCGAACAGTCATAAAAAAAAAATCTACTTTCTCATCAATAACCTGCTTATTACTGTAGTTGTGTATCTGGTTCTCTAACTTGAGGTGCATCGACAGCTCATCTTAAGGGTGTTATAGTTTGACTATACCATAACTTAGTCTCCAAGTTATATCGAATCCTGAGGTATATATTGGCTATAGTATGTTCATTATAGGAATTAGATCGCACCTAGATGGGATCTATTAACCTTGGTAGAGGAGTAGTCCTATGATGATCATGAGATTGAGTCCTAAAGCCCATGGCTATGGTATTATGAAATAATAGAAAGAATTTTCTATTAAGATTTCATAACTGACTCGAATCAATTAATTCTATCATATGATAGGTATGAGGTTTGACGGATTAACCTTATCCTCGATCTTGTTAAAACTCATGATAGAAGAATTGAATCACACGATAACTACATCGAAAAATTTTTGTTCAGTTCTGATGGATTGCTACCACATACTGTTATATGTCACTGTTAGATTATGGGATCAATTAAAATTATCTTGATGATCGATAATTTTAATTGACTAAATCAGAAAGAGTTCTAATCCATCGAAAGAAGTTTCAATGACGTCGATGATAGAGATCATGACATATCCCATTACCTTATAGAATTAAATCTATGGGATCACACAAATAAGGATTTTGACTCTGGATGTTTTCAATTGGACTCATTTAATCTGATTGATTTGGATTAGATCCAATTAGGTTCAAGAAAATCATGCTAACACATGATTGAATCTAATTTCTGCTGCATTGAGTTTCTATTGGATTGGGCTTAGCTAAATTGAATTTGGCTCGCCTGGACACCTTAAATTGGCATGTCCTAAAATCTCCTATGTAGATAAGGATGAGGAGGCACTAAGTGTGGGCACCCCCCATTTTTGATTGAATCTTTGCACCATGAGGAGAAGGGCGCATGCCCCCTAGAATTTCTCTATCGGCATGCACTCTTCTGAGAGAGAGAACAAGAGGATATGGATAAAGGTGGAAGGAGTTTAAATTAAACTCAATTTGAATAGGTCAAAGAATTTGAATTAATTCAAACTAAGAGAGATGGTTTTGTGGTGCCAACTACCCTTATCTAGATAAGGGTGGTGCATGCCTGGAGGCTAATTTATTCGACAAATACTATGGAGAAATGAGAGGGGCACCAAATATCATAAAAGAGTCCTTCTGCTTTAAGTATTTGACCCAGTTAAATACTTAAAGCCCTAGGACTCTAGGTTTCCTATTTCTATAAATAGAAAACCTATTCAAGGATTTAGCATTGCAATTTGAGAAATAGAAAAGCCCTGCTCCTCTGCTTCCACACCTTCCTCTTCTCTTCAGTTTCTCTCTCTCTTCTTCCACATCCAAGGAGTTGGGTTGATCCAAGTACTCGAAGGTTGGGTGTTGCCTACGCAAGAGAAGGAGATCTGATCGTATGCTGATCGAAGTACTGCCGATGATCAAATCGAAGGTAGATCCAGGAGATCCAGATCTAACTTATCGAAGCCAGATCAAGTCAGAGAAGACATCTAGATCTAAGCCCAAGTAGAAACCAATAGAGGCCGGGCGCATGCACGGCTCAAAGGTGAATCTCAATCAAGACTAGATCATCAGATCATGAAGATCGTCTATCCACGTAAGGTGATATGATCACTAATCCTATGTATGCATGTTTAGTTCTAGATTTTGTAATTAGATCCATGAACCATGTGCTAGATCATATTAGAAAAAATTTTAAATTTTGTTGCATCTAATCTAATCCAATCCAACAAGCAAAAAAATTTCTTCAACACCTACATGAGTTGCCCTGATGATTAAATCAAGAAAGGGTTAGAGCTCTGAGCTCTAATACCACTTATTGTCCAACTATACAATCCAAGAGGGAAGATGAATTAAGTTACTAAAAATTTTAAGTGAAAGATGAACCACAAAAATGTGTTAAGAGATCAAGTGTAAAGTGCAGTGGCTGTAGTGAGCAAAGTAATGAATTATGAAGCAAACAAGAAAATATAGTAAGGATAGAGGAATGCAAATTAAGACAACACAAACAAAGAGGGTTTATAGTGATTCGATATTAACCTTGCATCTGCATCCACTCCCCAAGCTTCTACTTGAAAATTTCAATCCACTAATCGTATAGGATGATTACAACATCGGAACCTTCCGATCCTAGCTATCCCAAGCTAGAACACTTTTTCTTCGAATACATGCCAATCCAATACACTTCGATTCAAGATTCAAATCAATCTTTCCAAGTTTTGGAACCCTTCAAAACTTAAAACAAAAATAATAAAACATAGTATAATGTTAGTCATAATACAAATCAGGTTTAGCTTCTTAATGAGCATAATAAAGCAATAAATACACTTTGCACTAAATGAAAGAAGCTTTTGAGAATTCTTTCAGAATGTATGAAGACTTAACTAAATGTTGAGAAAATGGTTGAGCTTGAAATCAATGCTTCTTTGGCTTGAAGAAAAGTTTTCTCTATGACTGATTATTCCTTTCTTTCCCTTCCATTTGAATATTTTTATATCTTCAATAAATACTGGAGAATGAACAATAGCCCTTTGTAGCCATTGAAGAATAATTATAAGGCATTTAATGCACCTAAAATGGATTGAAAAATTAATTATTACAAAATTTTTTCATCACGGGGATCGATCCATGAGTCAGCCTCTGGCACAAAAATCAAGCCATAGGTCGGCCTCTGTGGCAGCAACAAAAAAAAAGACTATTTCTATTTCTATTTCTGGCCTACAGAACAATAGAGATCGACCCATGGGTCGGCCCCTAGCACAGGGGTCGGTCCATAGGTCGGCCCTTTTTGGCGTGCTAACCAAAAAGAGGCATGCTAGTCAATCCATTTCAAAAGAGATCAACCCTTTTGCCCAAACTTGATTTTCTTTAATTTGTGATTTCTTAAAATTTTCGAGTTTCCAAAGATTCTGAATTCTTCTCTAATGCTTTTGAAGCTTCCAAAAAATATTATCTTGATCTCCAACTCGAAGAAATCGCAACTTTACCCTTCTTCAAACATTCTTATCAATCTTAAAAATTCTTATATAACCTAAAACACATAATTGATCTTCTTTCAAATACAAAAATCATTAACATTCTCTTCAAATGTTTAGTCATTAAAATCAATTTTTTGGGGTCACAGTTGGTTTTCTTTAACTTTGTTTAGAAAAACTACCTATCTCTCTATGAGTCCCTTAATTTGCGGAAGGTTCACTCTTTTCTTACAAATCCTATCTGCTTTGAATTCTTTTATATCTTATTAATACATTTTATATTTTTTGGTAGAACAGATGGCAATGCAACTCAAATGGCAAGGCATCTAGCATGATTAGATTCTAAAATTAGAAAACAGCATGTTTAAACTTTTCTATCATTGATCATGAATTAGCAAGAGCTATAATATTATTGGGGTCTTTATATATGAAGACAAAAAGGTTATTCATCTTCTTGATAGGAGTTCCATATTATGAGGTTTTATATTTCTTGATTATCTTTTTTTTTTGTGTTTAAGGAATTTTTTTTTTGTCACAACATGTTTGTACATTCCCATTGGTAAGATTATCTTTTATTTTTGTGTTTAAGGAATTTTTTTTTTGTCACAACATGTTTGTACATTCCCATTGGTAAGCGCAGGCACGCACGCACACATACATACATATATATATATCATAAATTCAAACAGTAACATTGATGATGCAATCATTTTATTTCTTGGTATTATCACAAAGTTACTTTTTTTGAAATATAAGTAGAGAAGCTAATCTAAAATGCTTGTAAATGCATTTGACTCCAAATGCTTCCTAATAGAAACCAATTAAGAGTCTTTCAAAATAAAAATCAACACCATTAATCAAAACCTAAGATGTTTAATGAAAACTAAAAGTTATTTTTTTTAGATATCTCTCTCCTACGCTAGTTGGTACATTAGTAGTAGCAACATAGCTAGTAAACTCAAGTAAAAAACACACTAAATAATTTATAGCTTCAAACTACCAATCCTGATCTGAATACACTAAAAGATATAAAAAACTTCTAGACTAAATCAAATGAAAATATAGCATCACATCATTAAAATTGTTCATTTTTCACTGGTTTGATATATGGGTACAAGATTTCAAAAATATGCGACATTAGCATGTCACCAATATCAATTTTCACTTTAAAAGGTCCATATTCTATTTCCATTGAAAAGCATTTACGGCCAAATGCCCTCTCTCTCTCTCTCTCTCTCTCTCAATTAGAAATAAGTAAATTAGTTCAAATTTAGGGTGTATATATTTTAAAGTACTAAGATCAAGATCAAAGATGAGGATCATTTTTGAAATCCATTGAGCATTTCCACATGCTTAACTTAAATAATAATTATTACTTTATTATCATTGTAAGCTGTAACATGATATGTCCTAGATTACTCTTTGTTTCTAGTTTTATCATCATAAGATAACCTTGAACATGTATGTTTTGTTACTTTACAATTCTTCTTGCAATTAGTAATCTGTTTTCTTTTGTCATAATTTTTGCTTAAACAAAGCAATCCTAAACGACCAAATTCTGGTTTAGAAATCAAGAATCGATTGGAATTTGCAGGATAATTGAATCTAATTGAGATCATTCAGGATTTAAAATTTATTTACTTTATAAATTTATTCTTAAAAATTTAAACCATATAAAATTTAAACAATTTCTTATATTGTTTAAGTTGCTTTCATACATCCTTGATATGCTTCATTTTGGTGCTCAAACTCTCCAATCATATAATATTTTATATGTTTATTTTACTTGTAGACTTTGATTTCTTAGGGCCAAAACTAGGCAAAAACAAACCCCAACTCAACAAAACAGTACGATCATAACCTCAAAAAAGATGGAACCACATTGGTGCAAATCATCTGAAAAATCAGATATTCATATACCTTTTGAATTCTAAGGCAATAATAACTTACAATTAAAGATCTTAATAAAACAGAGGGAACTATACAAAAGTACAACTCCAGGAAACTTAGAAACCTAGATCAATCAACATTTGCATTAACATGTGAACCTAAACTTAGTGCCTACCGACATTTGCTGAACTAAATCATTTTAGCAAAAAATGCTTTGAAGAGTGTAGCTTACAGACCAGAGTCATGTTGATGTTTCATGCATGTGATTAGAATGATATGGTCCCAAAATATAAAATCATTCCAGCTTTTTCTTCAGGCCATCAGCGGCATAAGAAGGCAAAAGAAACCTGCCTGAGGAAAATGCAGTTTATTCAGTTTCGACTGAAACACACATCAATTCTAGCATTTGTCCTCGACAAAATCTGAACAACCATTTCCTAGCATCACAGAATTATGAAAACCATTCATGCATGCTTTAACTGAAAAGAAAAAAGAACCAAATTCATATTCTGCACTAAGTGCTTTAGTTGAATAATATTAGTACATTGATCATTGGGACCCCAAAATCAAATCACATCTACAATGGCCTTCCTCACTTTTCTGGTGGTCCAGCTGGGAACTGCCCCCAAAACATGGTTGGATGGGAGGGAGATGAGTAATCCTGCATCACGAATAAAGAACCAATCCATTTTAGTATGTGCTTATTAAACGAGTGCAAGCTATCTACAAAATCGCTGAAATTCAATGCCAAAGTCAGCTAAATGTGCATAAACTACAATTTTTTGTAATGATTTTTCCTTGAATAACATTTGTGAGACCCTACCAACCATTTCAAGATACCAGCCTGATGCCCTTTGCAAGGTCGAAGTCCGACGGTAGCTATGAATAAGTATTGGTCACTCATATAAAAAAAAATGATTGTAAGTAATCACCTGATTTAACAGTATTCTGATGGACTAGCTATTAATGTGAATGGAAAAGTTGAAGTGCCTGCATTGCAGTTAAATTATATGAATTTTAAGTAACAAATCATTAATCAGAACATTTAGCTGAAACATATTCTTCAGTAAGAAAATACCATTAGATGCACCATGAATGAAACTCGCTTGGCATGCCCTATCATTGCGTAAAGTTCCAGCAACTGCACTTTCTACCCAATTTTGTGATCGATCACATGAAGTGGTGATGAGTGCAGGCATCTCAGAAGGTCTTTGCAAAACTTGATCCACTGAATCCATAAGCATATCTGACAGGCCCTTGATAAATGCATATGACTCTAAAGTTTTAGCAGCCCTTGCTGCAGCTATACTGAAAATGCAACATAAATAGCTATAAATTAAACATTTTCACATATTGTTTTAGTTGCTTTCATACATCCTTAATATGTTTCATTTTGTTGCTCAAACTCTCCAATCATACAATATTTTATATGTTTATTCTACTTGAAGACATTGATTTCATAGAACCAAAACTAGGCAAAAATAAACCCCAACTCAACAAAACAGTACCATCATAACCTAAAAAAAGATGGAACCACAGTGGTGCAAATAATCTGAATAATCAGATATTCATATACCTTTTGAATTCTAAGGCAATAATAACTTACAGTTAAAGATCTTAATAAAACAGAGAGAACGATACAAAAGTACAAATTCAGGAAACTTAGCACCCCAGAACATTCAAAATTTGCAGTGTAGGCTGAACTAAATCATTTTAGCAAAAAAAGTTGTGAAGAATGCAGCTTATAGACCACAGTCATGTTGATGTTTTGTGCAAGTGATTACAATGATATGGTCCTAAAATATAAAATCATTCCAGCTTTTTCTTCAGGCCATCACCGGCATAGGAAGGCAAAAGAAACAGGTCGATAGAGGAAAATGCAGTTTATTCAGCTTCAACTGAAACACACATCAATTCTAGTATTTGTCCTTGACAAAATCTTAACCACCATTTCCTAGCATCACCGAGTTATGAAAACCATTCATGCATGCTTTAACTGAAAAGGAAAAAAAAAAAAAAACAAATTCATATTCTGCAATAAGTGCTTTAGTTGAATAATATTAGTACAAAGATCATAGGGAACCCCAAAATCAAATCACATCTACAATGGCCTTCCTCACTGTTCTGGAGGTCCAGCTGGGAACTGCCCCCAACACATGGTTGGATGGGAATGCTGGGAGATGAGTAATCCTGCATCACAATTAAAGAACTAATCCATTTCAGTATGTGCTTATTAAATGAGTGCAAGCTATCTACAAAATCGGTGAAATTCAATGCCAAAGTCAGCTAAATGTGCATAAACTACAATCTTTTGTAATGATTTTTCCTTGCATAACATTTGTGAGACCCTTCCAACTATTTCAAGATACCAGACTGATACCCTTTGCAAGGTCGAAGTCCAACAGTAGCTATGAATAAGTATTGATCACTAACATAAAAAAATGATTGTAAGTAATCACCTGACTTAACAGTATTCTGATGGACTAGCTGTTAATGTGAATGGAAAAGTGCCTGCATTGCAGTTAAATTATATGAATTTAAAGTAGCAAATCAATCATTAATCAGAACATCTAGATGACACATATTCTTCAGTAAGAAAATACCATTAGCTGCACCACCAATGAAACTCGCTTGGTTTGCCTTATCATAGCGTAAAGTTCCAGCAACTGCACTTTCTACTGGATTTTGTGATCGATCACATGAAGCGGTGATGAGTGCAGGCATCTCAGAAGGTCTTGCTTGCAAAACTTGATCCACTTGATCCATAAGCATATCTGACTGGCTCTCAATAAATGCACATGACTCTACAGTTTTAGCAGCCCTTGCTGCAGCTATACTGAAAATGCGACATAAATAGTTGTAACGCTTTGATAAGGATGATTGAGGGTCACTGTCAAAAGAAAATGGACAGTTATCACTCAAAACTCCAGCCTTTGCATCTTTCCTCCACCTCTTCATGATGTATTGTGGTGGAAGTTCTTTAATATTTCTAGTGTCAAGTACTTTCAACACATGACGACACTGAATCCCAATAAACTCGAACTTCTTACAACTGCAGGTCACTGTACCATCTAAAGAATCAAATTTGACAAAGTGATCATTAGCTTTCTCTTCGACGGTAACCCTATAGTTAGAAATTGTTCCGGTTTCACCACAACCATACAACATACAATCCATATACAACTCAAATTCTCTTTCAAACATTTTAAATGCAGCTGGTGTATAAGCATTTGCAGCTTGCCTCAACATACGAATAGAAGGTGGTTTTTTAGTACCTAGATTTGCATTAGCATCAGCTTGTAGTTCTGCACATCGTCGCTCATCCAGTGTTCCCTCATAATGCTCAAAAAAGCTCAAAAGTTCCCTTTCTGGGCTTAAATATTTCTTTAGCTCCGTACTAAAGTTCTCCTTCTGTTGGACACTTTTGATGTCTGCATAAAATGTTTCACGCCCATATACCAGTGCCCATTTCTCCCTTTCATCAAATAGCTTTGCCAACCACTGATTGTCCTGGAGATCATACTTCTCCAACATTGTTTTCCATGCTGATAGAAACTCTTCCTCATCTTCAAAATCAAAAAGACATCGACTGAAATCATATCCTAAAGTTCTGGAACCATGAAATGCCTGACTTAGTTGCTCAACCGCATTCTGATAAATATGCCACACGCAAAAACGATGACTCGTGCCCGGCCAAACTGTAGCTATTGCTTCACTCATTGCTGCATCACGGTCTGTTAAAACTGTCTTGGGTTGATTTCCACTCATCGCAGCCTTGAACGTCTCAAATAACCACTTAAATGATTCTGCGCCTTCATCATATAGCAACGCAGCCCCAAAAATGACAATTTGCTTATGATGATTCACACCAATGAATAATGCAAATGGTCTACCATAACCATAAATTTTGTAGGTTGTGTCAAAACAAACCACATCACCGAAGTAGTTGTAGTCCATCATAGACTTTGCATCTGCCCAGAAAAAGTTAGTCATGTTATCATCCTCATCAACTTGTACCGCATAGAAGAATGATGGGTTGTTGTCCTGCATCTTTTGTAAGTACTCCAACGTGGCCCCTGCATCCCCTACCAGGACGGACTTCACACGCTTGGATCTTAGATAATTCTTACTGTCTAAAGAAAGCAAACTAACACTTTGATGACTCCGAGCTTGCTTGTGCACTGTATCATCTGCAGATCCATCAGCCATGTCCGATTCATCATCTTGACCATTTTCTACACACTGTGACATCACCAAGTCGGTTGATGAGGGGACTGCAAGTGGGTGGTTATGGTACGTAACAAACTCTGTCACATGATATTTGCCACTAGGTGCAAGTCTGATGATCATGCATGCTGGGCAACCAGTTCTAGTTTCTGGGCGGGGTTTTTTCACCCTCTTTGCTCCTTTTTTCTTCTCACGGAAACCTTCTCTTGAACACACAAGCATCCTTCTAGTGATAACATTTTCAGCATTCATTGTCATGCTTGCTCTTCGGATGCTGAATCCAATTCTTCCAGCATACATGCTATAAAATTCATAGGCCTCATCTTCAGTTTCAAATTCCGGTGTTCTCACTGTGTCATCCACCAAATCTGCCCTTACAGCTCGAGCCTTACGTCTCAATTTCTTGGCCCTCAACATATGAATAGTGGATGCTGCTGCAAGCTGATGGTTGTGGTTTGGTACAAATTCTGTCACACGGTATCTTCCATTAGGTGTAAGCCTGATGGTCATGCATGCTGGACAACCAATTCTTGTTTCAGGCCGTGGACACTTCGCCTCCTTCGCCCCTTTTTTCTTCTCACGAAAGCCTTCTCTTGAGCATACAAATGTTCTCCTTGTAATGATATTCTTTGAGGTTGTCCAGAGTGTCGACCTTCGGACAAAGAAACCTACATTCTCAGCATATGTATTATAGAACTCATATGCCTCATTTTCACTGTCAAACAACATATCGACCCTTGGTAACCATCTTGCACTATTAGCATCCTCCATTGTTGAAGAATTAGTTCTTGGTGCATGTCATTTTTTTCCTGTCCATCAAGAAAATAAGGTAGTAAATAAGGGGAAAGAATTCACATGCCTACCAACAATTCTCACTTCCAAAATGTTGCAGGACAAAATCTAAAAAGTTTTGGATAAATCAAACTACAGGGCAGCATTGCAAGGAAAGATTACATTTGAATGAATATAACCATCACCGCTAAAGAAGAACTCCAGAAATCCTCAACCAAACAAATAGATCCATTCCCAACATGAAGGTTTTATAAGAAGCCCAAGTGAGAATAGTCAATATTTCCTCCATATCAAAGCTTCCTCACTGTTTCCTGTGCTTCCTACATAGGAAGCCATAAAGCAAAAACCTATGACTACTTGAACCAATTCAATAAGAAATACAAAAAAATTCATTTTATTTGTTTGGTGGCAACTCTCTAACACAAGATCCTTTACCAATTCCAGGATCAGACCATAAAATATGGAGATAAAAATATTTGAACTCCAGAAATATAGTCAAAGTACAAGACTACAAATCGATCTTAAGCCATGATTAACTCTTCACCTATATGACTCCAACCAGATAAGAAGCAGATAGTATCCTTTCTTTTCATCAAAAACATAAAACCACCAATATAGCCCCATTTCTACCACCTAATTAAATCTCATTAGAATGTATAAAGCAATTTAATATTGAAATTATCTTTTCAAGCAAACACAGCTGAACAACATAGCCATAACCACCAAGACATGCCCCAACAATTTGAGGTTCACTCTAGGGGTCCTCCTTCACCAAGCATGTATTCTATGAAATGGACCCAAATACATTAGGTTTCCAAGCATTGAAAATACTTAATTTTTAACAATTAGAAATCAACATCAACAAATATTGCCAAAGCGGCTTTCTTAAGCAAGAGAATTTTTCTACAATGTAGAGTGTGCAAGCTACCAAGTTTCAAGTCCTCATTTGAAATAATGCAATTGATAGTTATAGCAATTCCTTATGAGTGGGATATGGAATGCACCCCCTCTCAAGAGCCCTACAAAGAAAAGTAAAATAGTTGAGACAGAGAGTGCACGGACATGCATGAGAGAGAGAGAGAGAGAGAGAAGTAAACTTTCGTGATGCAGGTGCAAATATGAAGGGTCTAGTGGTGGTTGAGGTGGTTGAGGAGACCATGGAGTAGGAGGCCATAGGACTAGGAGTGCATTTGGTTCATGACCGGAATCAAAATCAGATTTGAATACTAGGGAAGAGTAGGGATTGGGGCATTCCCATTTCCCCGGAATGAGAATGAGACTCCTAACCAAATCGCTAGAATGGAAGTCACTCATTCTCATTTCCCTTTCAGAGTCCAATGCACTAACATGCTGGGTCTACTGTGGGATTTCTCAAAGAGTTTTAAGGGTTAGACAGGTTGGATTGAAGGAGGGTAGAATATTATAAGGGTAGGCCGTGGGTTCGTGTCCCTCCTCACACTACCACTCCCATTCATATATTTCCTGTTTCTAGCTCCAACAAGCAACCTCCAGCTCACTTGCAAGCAAATAATTCCAACAAGACCAATATTTCACAAATCAATTTCTTTGTTGTTGATTGCATTGGTAAATCACCATGAAAGTTACATATTACTATTTAGCATAATATTATGAAATTTTCTTTCTATTAAGCAACAGATATTGTCTTCATGAAGCAGTGAAAAAAGACCACTTCCAAAGACCTAGATTGATTTGGCTGAAAGCCAATCCATGTCTCTGAGTTTATCCAGACTGCTGCCTCTAAGAGATCCTTGATAGCAAGGGAAATTTGTGGCTCCCTCTCTGCAAATCCTACATCCCCCCACATGATTTTCTTCTCCTAGGAACCACCACCTCCTTGCTTCCCCAAGATCAACTTTGATGGCAGTATGCATAATAGGGGAGCCCACGATGGAGCGGGTTTCATGAGGAGTCATGGTTGCCTCTTGTGGATGTATTTATACAAGGAATATATATAATATATCCGACCCCCCAAAAAAATGACAACACCGATTCAGCAATCTCACCCTTCTGCATGCTTTAGCCCACCATTACCTTCATCAATAGCATTGTTGCACTCTCCAAGTCATTTAAAACCCAGTGGACATCATCAACCAACAGCAGATGGTGTAGACTTATAAGTGTCCATGTACCTACGAGAGAGGATCCTAAAAATAAATGAGATCCAGACTCCACTAAGGTTTCTGAGTGTCAAACTTGACATAAATTTTATGTAACGTTATGTGCGGCACATTGCCAAAACTCAAACTCAAACCAAAAAATTAGAGTTTCAACTAAAATAAATTTAGGGCCAACCTCAGAAATTTATGTGAAATTAATTTATGGCAAAAAAGAAATTACTATTTTTGCAGCTCTTTCGTCATTTATTCATTCTTCTCAAATTCTGAAAAGCATAATCTCAGACCAAACTTGAATATTGCAAGTTGGGGAAGTATTAGAAATATTTTGACATATAACTAGTAAATATGCACAAGCAAATGCATGTTTTGCAGTGAAAAAATAACTAAATATTATTCATCGTTGGTTATTTGAAAAAAGAAAAAAGATATTATACAGGATAATAAGAAAGCTAAAAATGTATGCAAACTTATTTAACAATTGTAAAATTTAGATGTAATATACATGTGTTAGATTTTTATATGAAAATAATCTAGGTGTTGTGGCCAAATCCCTGTTGCGCTCGTCGCCGAAGAAAAATACCTGCAATAGAAGTCCTCACTGACCGAAGTAGTCTCTGGTGGGGACCCTCCGATACTTAAATTAAAGAGGAAGAATTTGGTCGAACATGAAAGTAGAAAATAAAATTTGGCAAAATTCAGCCTAGAAGTGTCTTATCAATGTCATTCATTTACCTCTCTTCTATAGACAAATTATTAGTAACCATTTGTAATGGTTAACACCTGGGTCCCACCAACCCCACGATAGGCCGTTATGCGTATTTCATGCTGATAGTTTTTAATATGCCGACTATATATCAGTGAAAGCTATACCGATAGTATGTCAGTGTGACTGTTGTACCGACTAATCATTGGACGATGGTTCTGATATTCCGATTGACCAATGGTTGTATAGCTATCAAAATCATCACATTCACTAGACAAAAATCGATAGAGGGTTACCAACTGTTATTAGAGAGAGTGCGTCGGATCCATCAAAAAGGTATTGGATAATCAGATCCATCCAACTTAGTTCATCATTTATTTGTAGTACTTCCTCAACTTTGTCGATACTCGGTCGTTCGAGATATTCGTTGAAGGTTCAGCCGAGAAGATTGGAAGTAGTTGCAAGTCGAGAGAATGCATCGACTGGAGCATTTTCCATTCTTGGATGTGGAAGATCTCGAAAAATCAGAACGTTGATGTGAGATCTTTCATCTTTTGAAAGTATTTTACCATAGTCGGATCTCAAGCTTCATATTCGCCCTTGACTTGTCCGCTTATTAATTATGAGTCGGTAAACACCTTTAGGTTATTTATATTGAGCTCTTTTGCAATCTTCCAACCAACTAGCAAAGCTTCATATTCGGCTTGATTGTTGGATGCTTTGAAGTCAAACTGAAGGGCATATTTGGTTATAGTCCCTTCGTAGTTAGTAAGAATGAGGCTGGCTCCACTTTCCTGGGCATTAGAAACTCCATCGGCATGAAATACCCATGTCGATTCTGGTTTGACCTCAGAACTTTCAGCTTTTCCCGACTTATTGTCGGGTTCTTGCTCCGGTTTGTCGTCGAATACGGTACATTCGGTGACAAAAATAGCTAACACTTGAGCCTTCATGGATGGTCGTGGACGATATTGGATGTCGATTTTGCTAAGTTTAATCGATCATTTTGCCATTCGATCGGAGGTATCCGGTCAATGTAGAATTGCCTTCAGTGATTGGTATGTCAATACCACGATCGAGTGAGCTTGAAAGTACGATCGAGTAAGCTATGTTAATATGATCAGGATGCAAACCATTTTCTCCATCTTCGAGTATCGAATCTCTGCGTTGTGAAGCACCTTACTGGTATAATAAATGGTTCATTGAATTCAGTTCTCGTCTTCTCTAACAAGAACTAAACTGACCGCTTCTATCGACATGGCCATGTAGAGATATAATATTTCCCCCACCTTCGATTTCGCGTGCAATTGTGGCGACATCAAATATTTCTTCAAGTCTTCAAAAGATTGTCGACATTCATCTGACCATGTGAAGTCCTTCGTCTGTTGTAGAATCTTAAAGAAAGGTAAACATCTTTCAACCGACTTCGAGACGAATCAGCTAAGAGCGGCAATTCTTCCGTTCAATTGTTGTATCTCTTTCTTAGAACTCGGACGCTTCATGTCGACAATAGCCTTGATTTTCTCTATGTTGGCCTCGATTCCTCATTGCGATACAAGAAATCCAAGAAATTTGCCAGCAGTTATGCCAAAGACAGTCGAATTCAGCTTCATCCGATGTCGTTGAAGTATGTCGAAGGCTGCTTCCAAATCTTTACATGATCATGAGTTTGGGCACTTTTTACTAGCATATCGTCGATGTAGACTTTCATATTCCACTCAATCTATTGTTTGAACATCTTGTTGACCAATCGTTGATAAGTTGCTCCAGCATTTTTTAAACCGAATGACATCATTTTATAGCAGTAAATGCATGTCGGTTATGAAGGCGATGTGCTCCTCTTCTGACGCCATTCGAATCTGATTGTAGCATGCAAAGGCATTTATGAAGCTTAACAGTCGATGTCCCGATATTGCATCGACTAGTTGATCAATCATCGATAAAAGAATGCTATTCTTCGGACAAGCCTCATTTAAATTATTGTACTCGATACAGATTCGCCACTTTTCATTGGCTTTCCTCACCATCACGACATTGGCGACCCAATCGGGATAGTTGGTTTCTTTGATAAAGTAAGCAGCGAGAAGCTTATCAACTTTTTCATCAATAACTTTCTATCTTTCAAGAGCAAAAGGCCTTTTCTTTTGTCTTACCAGCTTAATTTTCGAATCGATATTTAGCCGGTGTGTTATTACTTCTAGAGGGATCTATGGAATGTCAATTTGCAACCAAGCAAAGACATCAGCATTCATCCTTAATAAGTCTATCAGTCGGCTTCGCTCTGTATCAATCAACCATGACCCAATTGAAACAGTCTTCGTGGGGTCATCTTTCAATGGGATTGACACTGGTTGCTATGCTAGTTCACCCCTTTTTTCATATTTTCTCTAATCAAGTTTGTCGATCGTCAGGGGGTCTTCGGGCTTGGTGCCTTCAGCAGAGATCATGAAGCAACGTCAGGCCAGCTATCGATCTCCACGCATTTCTCTAGTTTCTCAAGTCAGAAATCGGACAAGCAGATGATAAGTCGACACAACTGCTCTCAACGCATTGAGTGCAGGTCATCCAAGTATGGCATTGTAAGCCGAAAGAACCCGAATAACCATGAATGTAATGAGAACAGTGTCCTGTCGTGGTTCAGTCCGTGGTTTGGAGAGTGATTTCTCCTCCGCATTGGCTGCATCTCCGGTAAAATTGACTAAGGATGTTGTAACTCTTCTGAGTCGATTAGTCAATGTTGCTCCTGAATCTTTTCGTTGGAGGTCGGCCATCGAGGAACTTATGGCTGAGGATGGACCGCCGCTGGAGCTTCACCCAATCTCCTGCAAAAAAAAAAAAAAAAAACCTCATTGGGGTGTTCTCCAGTGAAAACCCTCCGACACTTAAGTTAGGAGACTGGAGAACGTGAGGAGAAATCGTCGAATTAAGTGCGTACCTGAAGGGTCTCGGAGCTCCTTTATTTATAGGAGGGGAATTAGAGTCGTATTCATTTCGGACTCTAACGACCTTCCAAATTTGTTTCTCCGGATTGATTCGGGAGATGTTATACTTTTTTCTGAAAAATGGGATCGCGAGGGACTCTTGTGTAATCCAGACTTTCCTAATTTAGAAAGAGCATGGATCTGGCAAACGGTGATACCTCGATAATGGACGACCAATAATAGATCGTCCAAGATTGAACGGCTGTGGATAACTTTTCTCCGATAGATATGTTCTTTATAGTAGCTCGATCGAATACGACTCATATGTGGCCGACCTATTTAGGTAGGTCGATACAGACCGAGGATGAGTTATAGCCATCCCATAACAATCGGTAATTGCATTTGAAAGAAAGTCGAGAAAAACAGAATATCAATCGAACTTCCATTATCTACAAGAATTTTTTTTACATCATAGTTTGCTATCGTTGTCGAGATAACGACAGTATCATTATGAAGAGTTTGTATTCCCCGAACATCATCATCCAAAAATGAAATTACATTATCTTCTCTTTGCTTCTTGGTTGATTCTTCTTTGAAAGTTACTCTAAAGTCCCTTGATCGTCCGAAGATCATATTAATGACTCCTGCCATCTATTGATTGTTATGTGCTTCCTCAGGTTGATGCTGAGGTTGTTGGTTGGCAGGAGGTTGAATCGCATGGTTGCATCAAATTTACCGAGAAAGCCTTGTCGAATCAAGACTTCAATCTCGTCCCTAAGTTGGATGCACTGTTTGGTGTCATGACTATAATCACGATGGAACTAGCAGTACTTTCTATCATAGCTTCTCGACAGTGCCTTCATTGGCGGTGGGTGTTGGAGGTATTCTGCTCCTTCGATCTCCGTAAGGATGTGTGCGAGGAGCAATAAGTGGTGTAGGAATCATATTTAGTGCAATACTTGTTCGACCTTGGACTCTATTGTTGAGAGGAAGCTTTTTTGTCGATCAGTTGCCGACTTGGTTCAGCAGAAGCTCCACCCTTTTGTTTCTTTTTCTAACATTTTCCTTCTGATTGGTGCCGGTCAGTAGCGCCTTCATCCGCATGAATATATCTATATGCATGGTCCAAAAATTTAGCATATATCCAAGAGTGGTTCTTATACAGGGAATAAATAAACCTGCATCCCCTCAAACCTCTCTTCATGGACAAAATAACCATGTCTTCATTGAGATCCTTGACCTCAAGTGTGGCAGCATTGAAATGCACCACAAAGTTTCTCAATCTCTCTCCTTCATTTTGTTTGATGGAGAAGAGATTGTCGGCGGTTCGCGGCATTCTTCGGCTGATGCAAAAGTGGGCCACAAATGAATCTTCTAACTATCCAAAAGAGTGTACGCTTTCCAGCTGGAGCCCGAAATACTAAGTTCGAGTAGCCTTCTGAATGGTAGCCAGGAAGCCCTTACATAAGAGAACGTCGGAAGTCCCCTAGATCATCATGCGAGTTTTATAACTCTCTAAATATGATCAACCGGATCTAAGCCATCGTATGGCTCCATCTGTACCATCTTGAACTGAGATAGAATCAGTTCATCCAAAATACTTTAAGAAAAAAGGGGGGCTGTATCGATGCTAAGGTCGCTAGGACCCTTCCGATTGTTCATCGATAGTCGGGCAAGTTGACGGTCGAATTTCTTGAACTTTCGCTAGTGGTCGTCAAGCCACCGCTGCCGTGAGAATTCAATGGTGGAACCCCCTAAAGAACTCGACTAAAAAGTCAAAAGTTGATGTGGCCTCTTCCCCTTTTTAATGATGCGGCGGCGGGAAGGAGCAGCAGACCGCCATGAAAAATGGGTGGCATGGTGGAAATGCCGGGACAGTAATATTCCGACATGATGCGACTATCGTGTCGATCATCATTCCGATGATGAGGATAGATATCGTCGCAGACAACGGCGACTATGCCTGGATGACACTACTAATGCTACTGGCTCCTCAGCTACCAGTTATTGTTGTTGTTGGAGGTTGTGCCCTGCCTTCATCAACACTTATTTGCTGCATCAATACGGCAAGTTGCTAAGTTTGAACGTCCACCATAATGGCCGAATGCGATAAGCTGGGCTCTACTATTGGAGATGGAGAAGGGATATCTTCCCGACAGAAAGATCGCCTAGTGGAGTCGATGGAGTTTTGGGCTCTTGTTTTCGCCATCGTGGTTGTTCGAGCAAAAATTACTCTTAGCGATTCAATAATCAACCCCCTACTTGGCGCGCCAATCTATTGCGACCAAATCCCTGTTGCGCACGTCGCCAAAGAAAAATACCTACGATAGCAGTCCTCACTGACTGGAGTAGTCTTCGGTGGGGACCCTCCGATGCTTAAGTTAGAGAGAAAATTTGATCGAACAAAAAAATAGAAAATAAAATCTGACAGCATTCAGCCCAGAAGTGTCTTACCAATGTCATTCATTTATCTTCCTTTTATAGACAAATTATTAATAACCATTTGTAACAGTTAGGCATATGGATCCCGCTTATTCTGGCATTAATTAATCATGGGGTTGGTAATGAATACCCACGATCGATCGTTATGCGTATTTCATGCTTGCAGTTTTTAATATGCCGACTATATATCGGTGAGAGCTATACCGATGGTATGTCGGTGTGACTGTTGTACCAACCGATCATCGAACGATGGTTCTAATATTCTGATTGACCAACAGTTATATAGTCAACAAAATCTTCACATTCATTGGACAAAAATTGATTGAAGGTTACCGACTATCCATCGATAAATCGATTGATAGTTAGCCATCTATCCTGTTAACTAAGTCAGGCATTGAGACCAGTTAAAAGTCGGCTTATCCGGCTAGGAGTCACCTAATCTTGTCTCTAACAGGTAGTCAAAAGTCGATTGTTAGTGGAGAATTTGATGTTGCTGCCACACAATCGGTGACTCCGACTATAAGTCGAAATACCAATATTAAATCGGGGGGAGCAGATTCGGTTGTCCCATCACTAGGAAACTCTTTTGAATCAGATAACTAATTTATCCAAAAAATATAGGAAATAAGACCCTCTCTCGAACTGGCGTGGCCACTGGTGATTAGCCAGCAACAAGGATCGAACTCCTAAAATCAACGCAGAAGCAAAAATAATGGATTCAAGAGAGAAAATAGAGAAAGAGAGTACAAGAGTTTTCCAGGAGAATAGAGCTTTTATTTCAATATTTTCAGCATTATTACAATTCTTGACCTATTTCCAGTATAAATAATTTACAAAAAGATCAAGCCCCAAGCTCATAAAAAAACTTTCCAAACCTAAACAACCCACGTACACAAAACTGATCCCGCAACACTGAGCTAGCCCAGTTTCAAACTAAGCCAACTAACCTACGACCGTGCCAGCAGTCCCAAAAACACTGCTTTCTGTCTGAATTTCCTCTGAAATATAGCCGACCCAGTCCTAGACTAAGCCGACCCAGCTCCCAACTTAGCCGACCTAGTCTCAGGATAAGCCGGCTAAGTTTCTGCAACTTGCTTACCCAGATTGATTTCTTTACTGGCTTGCTTCTGTCTTCCCATGACCTTTCTTTTCCTGTTCCCGAGACTTGGGAGCGCCATACCTGAGCTCACATTCTCCAGCTTGGTGCTTCCAAGTCCTTGTGAACTCATCTCTTCCTTGCAGATCCATACGTGCCACAAACATCTAAAAGCTATCTCTGAAAAGTACCTTCGTGAATGCGTCAGACTGATTCTCCTTAGTATGGACCTTCATCAATTCCACTTCATCTTTCTCCATCAGCTCTCTGATCTTGTGGTACCTCACGTCTATATACTTTGTGCACACTGAATTCTGTGCAAGCAGCAAAGCACTCTAATAATCACTATGCAGTGTAACATTGCTTTGCTTCACCCACATCTCAACAATCAGCCTCCTAAGCCAAAGAGCTTTCTTTGCAACCTCAGTCATTCCAATATACTCGACCTCTGTAGTAGACAAGGCCGTGATTGGTTGAAGGGTTAATCTCCAAGACACCGATCCACCAAACATGTAGAAAAGGTATCCAATAGTAAACCTCCTTATATCAAGATTACCTGCATAATTTGCATCTACAAATCCTTCCAGAGGACCTGAACCTCCACACATCTTAACAGATTGTTCTTCAAATCCTCTTAGCTACCCACCAAACACCAAACCAATCCCTTGTTCCCTATAGATATCTCAGTATCCACTTCAATGCTTCTAGTGTTCCTTCTCAGGATTAGCTATATATCTACTAACCAAACTCAGTGTGTGTTATATCTAGTTTACAGCACACCATAGTGTACATCACACTGCCTACAGCATTCGCATAAGAGACTATCCATGTACTCTATCCTCTTCTGATTGGAGGCTTTGATACTTGGAGAGAGATGTAGCTCGACAATGGTGTCTCTACAGGTTTGGCCTTCTCCATCCCAAACCTCTCCAAAACTTTCTGGATATATCCTTCTTGTAACAAATAGAGCACTCCTTTGCATCTATCTCTATAAATATCCATTCCAAGAATTTTTAATGCTGGACCTAGATTCTTCATCTCAATTTCTACTGATAATGCCCTTTTCAGACCTTTCACAACCTCCATACTTTTATTGAGCATATCATCTACATACAGTAGCAAGTACAGGGCATCCTCCTTATCTACATCCTTGACATAGGCGCAGCAGTCATGTTCACATCTAAAAAATCACAGGCTCAAAACAAAGCTATCAAATCTGTGATACCATTGACGAGAGGACTGATTCAGGCCATACAGTAATCTCCCAAGTAAATACACCTGTCCAATCTTCATGAAACTATCTGACTGCTTCATATAGATTCTTTCCTCCAAAGTCCCATGAAGGAAGACCGTCTTCACATTTATCTATTCCAATTCAATGTTATGATGTGCCATCAGTGAACAAAACCAGAATAGATGTATAACACACCACAGGAGAGAACTTCTGTGTAATCAATTCCTTCTCTTTGTGAGCATCCCTTTGCCACCAGCCTTATCTTGAATCTGACTCCACCTTGTTTTGAAGGTGCCTCCTTAGTGAACACCCACTTTGAGCCCAATAGGCGAGCACCTTCTGAAAGATCCATCGACTATCATGTTTGATTTTTCTTCAGTAATTCCATCTCCATCATGTCCTGCATCCGACTCATGGTCTTCACTCTCCATAGCCTCCACAGTTTTCTGAATCTCCATTAGCAATGATGAGTGCATGAGAGATAATCTCATCAATACCATATCTGATAGATCTCCTGATAGTACACTTAGGCTTATGCAAAGCCACTCCACTGGTATATTGCTCTTGTCTGAAGTCTGTGACTGATCCTGCACATCCACTTGAATAGCTAGCTCTCCATGCTAGTCTTCCATCTGAGTAACTATTCTCCTACCCAGCTCCATCTCAACAGGAATACTCCTATAAGTAGATGTAGACTGCATGTCATCTATTTCTGACTGGCCACCTGTTTACCTTCATTTTTTCAGTTCCTCCTGTATTCCGAGACCTCTCCAAGATGCTCTTCTCATTAAAAATAGCATCCCTACTGATCATTGATTTCTATGCTTCAGGATTCCATAGCAGGTACCCCTCGACTCCCAGCAGATACCCAATAAATATCATTTTTTGAGATTTTGGATCCAACTTGCTCCTTTCAGTTGCCTCCACATGTGCATAGACTGGGCAACCGAAGACCTTCAAGTGGTCAAACTCCACCTTTCCACTCCAGACCTCCTCTGGAATGCCTCCATTTAGCTTATGGTGAGGGAACCTGTTGATAAGAAGAAAAAAAATTAAAGCATCACCCAAAAAGATTTTCAAAGTGATGTCTGCAATCTCAAACTCCATGCCTTCTCAATCAATATCCAGTTCATCCTTTCCATGACACCATTCTGCTGAGTCATCTTCACTGTGTAATGACGTCTGATGCCATTTTTCTCACAGTACCTCTTAAACTCTAGGCTTGTATACTCCCCTCCATTATCCAATCTCAGATACTTTACCTATCTCCCCGACTCCTCAACTTCAGCTCCCCAGACTCTGAACCGAACAAACACCTCTGATTTTTTTCTAATCAGATAAATCCACACCTTCCTTGAGTAATCATCAATGAAGGTGACAAAATACCTTGCCTTGCCTTTAGCTGATACAGAAGATGGTCCGCACACATCCAAGTGCACTAAGTCCAGCACTCCTTCGCTGCACTTGGTACTGTTGGCAAACTTCATCCTATGCTATTTGCCAAAGATGCATGGCTCACATAAATCTATGCCCTTCTTTTTTAGGGCTAAGATCATCCCTCTTTTGCTGAGTTCTGTGAGTCCTCTGTCACTCATGTGATCCATCCGATAATGCCCAGCCGATATAAGAGCTGCTTCTGTGCCGCTGCTAGCATCTCCACACCATCATTCACAACTGAGCCTTTCATTCTGTAAACATTGTTGCTCAATCTTCTCTCTCATCACCATTAAAGCTTCCTTGGAAATCTTCAAGCATCCACTCCCAGCCTGGCTACTAAAAGCATAACCCTGCTCCTCCAAGTAGTCCAAAAAAATCAAATTCTTTTTTAACTCTAGTACATGACATTTGATAATGTACGAATGATTCCGTCATACATCCTCACCCTGATAGAGCCTATTCCAGCTACTTTGCACGGATGATCATCTCCAAGGCTAACACTTCCACCATCGATCTTTTAGTAGGTAGTAAACCACTTCCGATGGGCAGTATAGTAGTGTAAGCATGCTGAATCCAATGTCCACGTAGTATCGCACTCTGTGAACCCATCTGATACAACTAGCAGATCTTCTCCACTGCTCACCGAAGCCATATTATCACTCTTGTCCTTTCTTTTTTCTGACTTTAAAAAAGGACAATTACTCAGGTATCTAGATTGATGATATTTGTAACATTTCAATGTCTTCTTCTAATCTAGAGACTTTGATCTGCCCTTGGATTTCTTCTTTGCCTTCTCCATTGATCCTCCCTGTCTTTCATTTACAACCAAGACCTCAGACTTAGGATCGCCCTTGTAGATCTTTTGCCTCTGCTCATTCGATCTAAGCACACCAACAACCTCTTCATAGTTTAGGATCTTTTCATAAACTAAAATTGTTATGAGACCATCATAAGAACCTGAGAGAAAACATAGTAGCAGCAATGCTCGATCTTCCTCATCGATCTTCACATCCAAACTAATCACCTCAAAACACACCTGATTGAACCTTTGAATATGTGCAACAAGATCTCCACCTTCGGATATCCTCAAACTGTAAAGCTGTTTCTTCAACCATAGCTTATTGGTCATGTTCTTTCTTCCCCATGTATGTAATCTCCGATCTCGTCCAAAGTCCCTTTGTCGTGGTCTCTGTACCAACCTCGGATGACACCTGATCGGCCAAGCATATTCTGATTGTACTAAAAGCAATTTCCTCCAACTCTTCCCAATCCTCAGCACTAATCTTTTTCGATCTTCTCTTACCAAGACCTTATAGATTCTCTGTTGAACCAACAAGTCCTTTATCCTTCGCTACCATAAGGTAAAATTTTCCTTGCCGTCGAACTTCTCGAAATCCACCTTGAATCAACTTGATCCCATGCTACAATCAAGTTAAGAGCAAAACCCTAACATCCTTCTTCAATCTCATACCAATAAAACTACCCTTAAAAGAAGATCTATATGTCCTAGATCCTCTTTCCAACCTTCTGTATCATCTCTCCTTCATGCAACTACTCTCCACCTCAATCTAGAGATAACCACGAAGAAAATAAGATTTTAGGATAAAACCTAGTGCAGCAGATCCTGGATGTAGAAACTCTAGGTGTCTTCCTTCCACGCAACACCATTCTGATACCAATTGTAGGAAAATACGATTCTCTCTCGGACCAGCATGGCCACTAATGATTAGCCAGCAATAAAAAACAAACTCCTAGAATCAACGCGGAAACAAAAACAATGGATTCAAGAGAGAAAAGAGAGAGTACAAGAGCTTTTTGAGAAAAAAGAGCTTTTATTTCAATGTATTCAGCATTATTATAATTCTTGACCTTTTCTACTATAAATACTTTATAAAAGGATCAAGCTCCAAGCTCCAAGCTCATAGAAAAACTTTCCAAATCCAAACAACCCATGTACACAAAACTAATCCCGCAATACTGAGCCAGCCTAGTTTCAGACTGAGCTAGCTAACCTGCAACTGGGTCGACTTAGTCTCTGAGCTGACCCAGTTATATACCATGCCAGCAGTCCCAAAAATACTGCTTTCTATTTGGATTTTCTTTAAGACATAGCCGACCCAGTCCTGGACTGAGCTGACCCAACTCAGCCGACCCAGTCTCAGGATAAGCCGGCTAAGTTTCTGCAACTTGCTTACTCAGACTGATTTCTGTGCTGGCCTATCTTTCCATGACCTTTTGTTCTCAAGTTCCCATGACTTGGAAGCGCCACACCTGAGCCCACAAAAATAAAAATGCCAAAGCTCTAAAGTTTGATTATCAAGCTTTCTTGTTAGATGGTTGAGATGAATTATGAATGGCTGGCCACCTAAAACAGATCCGGACAATAAAGTGTGGAGAGGAAAATAAAGGCTTGCACAATGGACATCAGGCTCCTCTTCAATGGATGTGTGATTCTTAATTTGAACGAATGAGTGATTCCTGTGGGATCCACAGAAATTGGAGAAGTTGGTAGTAGTTTGTGGGTAATCAAGCTCTAGAGAAAACCTCAAATAACAATAGATTCTTTGGAACAAAGTATAAACTCATCGCAACTCATTGGCAGAGGATATATTGAATCCAATTGAGATTGGATAATTTAAGGAATTTGGTGTCAACTCATCTCCATCAAATCCAGCACAAGACTATTGAATGCTTATTGATAGGCTCCCACAATCGCTTCTAGTATACCTTAGGGAAACTCACATCCCTTTCATTCTCTGATATTGTATCATGTTTGTTTGGAATCTTACATTTTCTAAAGCAAAACAAGGCCAGGTTCTTCATTTTATTCCAAAATAAAAGGTTTATGAAGCTCCATATGAGTAGCAATTAGGATTAAATAAAGACCCTGAGTCTCCTGCACTCACAAGATCTGAGCATCCCAGTGTCTACCAATGGCTGAGATCTAAGGTTTAATTTCAGAAATTTTGAATCTTTAGGAACCCAATTAGTAGTACCATTTATCTATGTGTAATCTGAGTTAAGGTTTTGAAGAGATTAGTGAATTTTATGTTTATTTTCAGACACCATGAAGCTTTTTAAGTTCATGTTGGATTTATAGATGGGGAACCATAGGGTATTTCCAGACTTCAAAAGGTCGAATATATTGAGATATTCATGTAGCTGTTAGGATAGGGATATTTTAAGCATGGTGGCATTTTCAGATAGGGGTATCACAAGATTAAAAGTATCAAATAAGCTTTTAAAATTCAATTTTGGTTTTGATTTCAGTATAAGCACTATAGATAGAGTTTCGCTTTCAGTTTCAGCAGTTTCGGCAGCTTGTGAATCTCTTTAAACTTCCAACAACAAACCTGGAAAACAAACAAACAAAGAAAAACAATAACAAAACAAAGCAAGTTTCACACCATTTAAGTTTTTTTTTTTTCAGTTATCAAGGATCATAGTTTATGAAGTTGGTGGTTTTAGCTTGAAATTGAACTGCATTGGAGCTTACTGCATTAACTATATCATAATAATGTACTAATTTATTGAGTATAAATACCAAACCACTAAATCAAGAATAAACAAACAAGTGCAAAATATGCCTATTAAGTATACCAAACACCATTAAGTACCTCATGAAAAACAAAAAAGATCAAGACAAGTTTCTCACCATTTTGTGTTTTCGGTTGTCTAGGATTATAATTTGTATGGTTGGTAGTTATAGATTGAAATTAAGCTGCATAGGAGTTTAATGCATTAAACATATCATGATAATATACTAATGTATTAAGTGTAATATCAAATACCACTAAATCAAGGATAAACTAACACATATAAATATACCTGTTTAGTACCACAAGAGTATAAACTTAAAACCCATCTGAGCATACCTCATTCTGTTACATTCAAATAACCATATAGACAAGAAAGCCCCATGTAAATAAGAAACAATTACAATACTTCATTTTAATATTTCATTTATTCTGAATAAAAAGAAAAAAATCTAAGCAAGAAAAAAAAAGGAGTCCTATCATACCAGCATGCTCTTTAATTACTAAAGAAATTCAAAGAAAAAGAGGCATATTTACTTGTTTCTAAAGCAATCTTTTTGTTAGTTTCAGCCTAACCAGAAATGGCCAAAGCTACCAAATTAGCCAATATTACTGAAACCAACCAAAATTGACCAGAACCAAAAATTTCAGACAGTTTTGAATTGATCTTTGTTCTGTTATGGCTATTGGTGCATAAATCTAAGGACCCCGGAGGTGACTAGAGTTGAAAAGATGAGGCCACCGACGGAACCTGCAAAACAAAGTCCAAACCGGAGGTGGGTGGCTCCGATAGGACCTTCCGACGCTGAAGTCAGTTCTCCAGCCAACCGAAATGAAGTGCTCAGGAAATAAAGAAGAGTGATGGGAAGAAAAAAAGAGCTTAAAGAAAAATGTATCTAGAGAATTCCTTTTATAGACAGAGCGTATAACAAACTGATAGTGACAGCCATAACCATCTGATAGTAGGCCGCTCAGGCCACGTGGAATTTGTTATGGGGATGAGTTGTTTGTCACAACTTGTAGGTGGTGGAAATCCCTTTGTTGCAGTTCGGACATAGGTAGGAGACTTCGGTGCGTATGATGGACTTATGACCGGCCGAGATCCGTTGGAAGCAATGTCTAGTAGCTTTAAGAAGTTCAAAAGCTTCCTGGGCCGCACTTAGGTAGATGCCCCTTGAATTGAGATTTGAAGTTCTGTGCTCCATCCTTCACGAAGCGATTATTGTGTATCGGTGATTTGGCAAGGTTCGTTTGGATGGCTCTAGCAGACATGCATAACAAGGATTAAGTAGGTCCGCGACTGGAAGGAGCGCTAACGGAAGGAGCGCAACTGGAGAAGTTCATCAAAAAGAAATTCAACTGTTGCTGGAGGAGTTCGTCCGAAAGGAGCGCGATTGGAGGAATTCATTCGAAAGAAGTGCAACTGAAGGGGTTCGTCCGGAAGAAATGTGACTGGAGGAGTTCGTCAAGAAGAAACACGATCGGAGGAGTTCGTCTGGAAGAAGTGCAACTGAAGGAGTTCATCTAAAAAGAGTGCAACTGAAGGAGTTCGTCCGGAGGAAGTGCAATTGGGCCCCAAGCCCGTCATTCATTTTTAGTCAGAGGGCAAAGTTAGTATAACAACTGTTCTCCTTCATTGTTCAAGATCGACGAATTCCAACAGAAGAAAGGTCGGCAAGTAAGGACTTCGACTAAGGATTTCGGCAGGATCACTTTACCCCCAACACTTGTCCCCCTACTCCCGAATTCGAATTTCAAATGAAGTACAAAAAAGTTGCCACAGCCGAAGTTCCTTATCAGCTTCCCGCTTTTGAAGAATGAATTCTTATCTTTTTTTGGATTGGCGCCAAAGCTTAATGTCGAATAACCTGAAGGGACAAATTTTTTCGAAAACTCGTCTGGCATAGAGCTCTAAGTATGGCATAATTATTGTCTCGTCGAGCAATGGGTGTGAGTGGGATGCATGGCGGGTTAAGCTTGGCTGACGAGTCCTGCAATCATAACTTCCTTTGATTATGTTCTTCTATTTAAACTTCTTCTTTCGTGGCTTCTCACCTTCATTTGCACCCCTTCTTCCTCTCCTTCCATTTCCTGTCGCCCCGAACGTCTCGTCCTTGTTGCTTCTGTTCCTTTGCGACGTCTCCGAACATCGGCATTCTTCTCAATTGTCCCTCATCTTTTCGATCTTCTCCTCGAGTTTTTTTATCAACTTAGGTCAGTCCCCCAACCTTGTCCTCTTGATTTTTGACTTTCTCATATTCTTTAGAATCTCTTCAAGCTTTTCTCGATGGATTTTCGCCGTTTTTCTTTTTTGGATTTTCACTGCCTCTTCTCCCTAGGTTTTTCGAAGATTTTACTGGATTTAATCTGATCTAAATATCGTCCAAAGTTTCTTGGTCTAGTGGTTCTAGGAGTTCGATTGACCCAAACTCCCAAAACCCTGAGATTAGAATGAAAGTCGAACCTAGGGCAGCACCTCAGCCAAATTTCATACCGAAAACCATCCCTTGCTCCTTAACCGCTGAAGATTTGCCATTAATTAGAATCCAGTACAGGGTGCCTACTGAGTATGAGTTGGAACTTTCTGGACCGAGTGGCCAAGCTTGTGCCCCTCCAGGTCGATTCTGCTTGTACTTGGAGGCCTTCCATGCTAGGCTAAAGCTTCATCTCCCCATCTTTGTTGTAGCTCTTTTCCATTTTCTAAATATCTCCTTAGCTTTTGTGGTGCCGAACTTCTTTAGGTTCATAATAGGATTCCTTGCTCTCTGCATATCCGCCAAAATTTAGCCCACCATTTCACTTTTCCGAACTTTACTTTCAAGCATCACCCCATTGCAAAGGACTGGTGGTACGTTTCACCCCAGTCCAACAAGAAGGGATTGCTCAAGGGTGCCCCCTCCTCTATTCATAACTAGAAAGAGAAGTCGTTTTTGTTTTCTTTCCGACCTTACACTTAAGACTCCCTTCTTAGGAAAATCTGAGAGATTTAGTCCGTCAAGCCCCGAAATTAAAGAGAGAGAACCGAGAGTCGGTTAACAAAATTTGAGATTACCGAACTTCCCTTGTGTCCGAGCTAATAAAAGAACAAACTCTGTTCAACCTCAGCCTCAGCCCTTTGAATCCAACGGCCGAGTTTGTGGGTTATCCCTTTCTTCTTTCTTTTCTCTTTCTTCTTTTTCTTTTTTTTAACTATACTCCTTTCTTCATTGCAGAAATGGATACTAAGACAGTCGAAATGCTTACAAGGAGGCTCCCGACCCGCAAGAGGAAAGAGAAGGCACCGGACGAGAGTTCGAAGAAGGCAAGAGTCGATGCTCCAAGCTCCGCGGCTCCTATCAGTGCCGCAAATACCCACGAAGTTGCGCTCGAAGTCGATGCTTCTCCCGCTGCCGAGTTCGACGCCATCGCCGAGGTCGTCGGACCTTTAATGCCGCCGAGCCTTCCGACTGAGGCCCAAGTCCCAAAGCCTCTTATCAGAGGGTAGCAGGCAAAGAAGAAGAGGACTAAAAGAGCCCTAAGAAAGTCCCAGCGAAAGGTCCGTCGCAACGAGCCCAATAGCTCCGACGGGGATTTGGTTGACGGGTTCACCATACCTGAAGTCGTAGACAGGATCGTCGACGCTGATGTCGACCAGCACTTGGGATTCACTCAGATCCTTTCTTGAAGTAGTTATTTCTTCCTTCTCTCTCTTCAAATTTCTTAATGCTTCCTCATTCTCACAACCCTCTTCATCATATATATATATATATATATATATATATATATATATATATATATATATATATATTATTATCATTTTTTTAGATGGGTCACCAACTACTTGGCTACATTATCACTAAACCACTTAAAGTCGGAGCTGGTGAAGGCCCAAGAGGATCATCAGACCGAGATCGAGCACCTAATTAAGGATAGAGACGAGGTTGACCGCTCTTTGAAGAAAAAATCTATCAAGATCGAAAGCCTCCAAAAAGCGCTCCGTAAGGAGATAGAAACATCAACAGAGTTGAAGACTGCTTTGGGCCTGAAAGAAGAGTGGAGAAGGCTGAAGCCAAGACTGCCAAACTAAAAGAGCAGATTTTGATGCAGATCTCGAAGGCGACATTCCAGACAATAGAGGAGTTCATGGTCTCCTCCGAAATGAGAGACCTGAACGTCAAATTCAGCCAAAAGGCCTTCAACAAAGGATTCAAGCTCTATGAGGACAGGGTGGCTAGCAAGTTTCCTGAGCTTGACCTTGATTTCTTGTATGAAAGGGTTCCTGAAGACCAAGCGGAACCATCCACTGCCGCGATCGAGATCCCCCCTGTCGAGCCCGCCAATGAAGAGCCAAGACCGACAGATGCTGCGCCGAACTCCTCGTCAGCTCTCCTAGAGATCTAAGACCTCTTTAATTTGTATTTTTCCTTTTCATTTGTTTCCTTTCATGTACCTAAAAAATATTTTAATCAATGAAGATAAGTTTATTTCGATAGCCAATCTCTTTTTGCGAAATCTATGTTGTAATGTTTTCATGCTCCAAGTGCAGTCTCCTGTCGAAGCCGACCCCCTGCCTCAAGGTGTTCCCCTGAAGGCCCATATAAAGAGCCTAAAAAGGAAGGTTCATCATCTTAAGAAAAAGTTGAGAGAGACTAAAGACGAGCTTAAAAAATCAGAGAACTATGCCGACGCCACTGCTGAAATTAACCACTTGCATCAATCATACAGACAACTATACAAAGAATATAATACCAAGAAGTTCCACCTGAATGAAAAGCTCGAGGTTAAGAAGCAAGCAAGTGAGAAGTCCTGGACTTTAACAGCCAAAGCTTGCTCCCTTGAAGTTGAACTCAACACGGCAAAGGAAAAAATTCGATTATTGAAGTGAAGCTTGGCGTGGTCTACCAGCCGAGAGGAGTCCGGCTGGGATTGGTCCAAAAGATTCTCATAACTTCAAAATCAACTTTACGCCGCCAAAACTTCATACAAGAATTACGAGCTCAGCTGGAGTAATGAAATCGCTGATCTCCAGCAGCAACTTCAAAAAGCAGGCGAGAAGATAGCTGATCTTAAAAGGCAATTGACGGAGAGGGTGAAGGCCAGCTCGATCAGAGAATCAGATGAACTTCTTTCCTTGAGGAATTCTTTGAAGACCCTATCAACGACATATACAAAAAAAAATCGACTGAGCTTCAACAGCTAAAGATCCAACTGACTTATGAGCGACAAACTGTTAAAGACACAGAGACCGAATCAAAGGTCCTAAAGAGACAATTGCAGGAATCCAAAGATAATTACCAGCGGGCTAATAAGTTATTTGTAGAGAGTTTGCTGAAAAGAAATAAACTTGAAGAAAAGATTACGAGCTTGAGGCCATCTTTAGCGATGGCAGAGGTCAGCAGTCCAAGGTCCGAAGAATCTAGTCCTTCTTAGGACTTCGTCTATTTTACCTTTTCGTACATGATCTTGCATACCTTTATTTTGTAATGAGCTTCAACTTTAATAAAATGATGTTTTCTTCGGTTGTCTCTGTCTTGCATGAATTTGATATCTGTTGATTTTCCCATTTTCTTCACCTCATCTTTTAACGAAATGACCATCGAAAATGCCTTCTTCCTGTCTTAGATAACCGTAGGTCTTTATCCACGTTAGGACGAGGTTCCCCTCTTGTTCCTATGAGATCTCTAGGGCACCAGAGGGCCGTCGAAAGAGCCTCTCCCCTACTCTCGTCTTAAATAACTAAAGATCTTCATCCATATCAAAACAAGATTCTCCTCCTGTTCCTGACACGGTTGGCCTTTACCTTATCCCTAAGGTCCTCTTGTTCCTGACGGGATTGGCCTTTATCTTTGTTAGGATGAGGTCCTCCTATCCCTAGGGACACCGTCATTGGCGCACAAAAAAGCCATTAAAAGAACCTCCCCCCTCCTGTCTTAAATAATCGGAGGTCTTCATCTGTGTCAGAACGAGGTTCTCCTCCTGTTTCTGACACGGTTGGCTTTTACCTTGTCCCCCTGTCAGAACGAAGTTCTCCTGTTCCTGACAGGATTGGCCTTTATCTTTCTTAGCGAGATCCTCCTGTCCCTAATAAAGTCATTGGGGCACAAAAGAGTCGTAGAAAGGACCTCTTCCCTCCTGTTTTAAATAACCGAAGAATTTTCATCCATGTCAGGACGAGGTTCTCCTCCTATTCCTGACACGGTTGACCTTTACCTTATCCCCCTATCAAGACGAGATCCTCCTGTTCCTGACGGGGTTGATCTTTATCTTTGTTAGGACAAGATCCTCCTATCTCTAACAAAGACATTGGGACACAAAAAGGACCATTAAAAGCGCCTCTCCCCTCCTGTCTTAAATAATCGGAGGTCTTCATTTATGTCAGAACGAGGTTCTCCTCCTGTTCCTGACACGATTGGTCTTTACCTTGTCCCCCTGTCAGGACGAAGTTCTCTTGTTCCTGACGGGATTGAACTTTACCTTTGTTAGGGCGAGGTCCTCCTGTCCATAACAAAATCATAGGGGCACAAAAAGACCGTTGAAAGAGCCTCTCCCCTCTTTCCGTCTTAAATAACCAAAGATCTTCATCCATGTCAGGATGAGGTTCTCCTCCTGTTTCTGACACGGTTGGCCTTTATCTTATCCCCCATCAGGACGAGATCCTCCTGTTCTTGACAGGATTGGCCTTTACCTTTATTAGTGCGTGGCCCTCCTGTCCCTAACAAAATCATTGGAACATAAAAGGACCATTGAAAGAGCCTCTCCCCTCCTGTCTTAAATAATCGAAGATCTTGATCCGTGTCAGGACGATGTTCCCCTCCTGTTCCTGACACGGTTGGCCTTTACCTTATCCTCCTGTCAGGACGAGATCCTCCTATTCCTGACGAGGTTGGCCTCTACCTTTGTTAGGACGAGATCCTCCTCGTGTCCCTAACAAAATCATTGGAGCACACAAGGGCCATTGAAAGGGCCTCTCCCCTCCTCGTCTTAAATAATCGGAGGTCTTCTACTTTGTTTAAGGATGAAGTTCGGTTAAGTCATTTCCTGCCATCATATAACTTTGCAACAAAGGACAAGGGTATTGAAAATAAGGAAGTTTTATTGAGGCAAGATTATTGATAATCCATTCTCAAGTTCTCCGAGTTCCAAGATCGCGGGAGTGCTGACCCTCCGAGCTTCTTCAAATAGTATGTCCTTGGTCGAACGATTTCCATGACTTCATAGGGGCCTTTCCAATTCGAGGCGAACTTTCCTTGGTTTTGAGGTTGCAAAAAATCCGCTTGCCGAAACACCAGATCTCCTACTCTGAATGTCTTGCATTTGACCCTGGAGTTGTAGTAGCGGACAATTCTTTACTTTTAAGCTGCCATTCGGATTTGAGCTTTCTCTCATTTTTCTTCTAACAAATCAAGATTTGCTTTGAGATCCTGAGTTACTTTCTTCATTAAAGGCCTCAACCCATACTGAAGGAAGCTGGAGTTCGACTAAAATAACTGCCTCTGTCTCGAAGGCTAGTGCAAAGGGGGTTTCTCCGATAGGCAATTTTTGGGTAGTTCGGTAAAACCCAGAGCACATGATAGAATTCGTCTACCCATGTGCCCTTTACCCTCTCAAGTCTTGCCTTTATCCCTTGACGCAAAGTTCTATTGATTACTTCTGCCTTACCATTCACTTGTGGATGAGCTACTGATGTGAAGTGGTGAGATATGTTCAGATCTTCGCAGAACTCAACGAACTTTGCACCTGTGAACTAGCACTCATTATCAGTGATTAGTATTCGAGGTCGACCAAACCTGCAAACAATTGACTTCCAGACAAAGTCCTGCACTTTGGCTTTAGTGATCTTTGTCAGTGGTTCGGTCTCAACCCATTTAGTGAAATAGTCTACTGCCACCAGCAGGAACTTTCGCTGTCCAGATGCTATGAAAAAAGATCCAAGTATATCAATCCCCCATTGTGTAAATGGCCAAAGGACGCCCAATGATATGAGCTGTGAAGCCGACTGTCTCTGAATGTTTGCATTTTTCTGACACCTATCACATTTTCTCATAATCTACCGCATCTTGGTGCATTGTTGGCCAATAGTATCCCTGATGAAGTAACTTATATGATAAGGATCTCGCCCCCAAATGATTTTCCCAAATTCCTTCATGAACTTTCCTTAAGACATAGTCGGCTTCCGAAGGTCGAAGACATTTAAGGAGTGGTAGAGAGTACGACCTCTTGTACAACTTATTTTCATATAAAATATAGCGGGAAGCTTGATTTCTTAACATTCGAGCTTCTCTGTGGTCTTTAAGAAGAATTCCATCTTTGAGATAAGCAATCAATGAATCGATCCAGCTGGGCTCATGATCAACTTGCATTATTGTCTGGGGCTCTTCCAAGCTTGGGTGCTGCAAGACTTAAAAAAGAACTTTTGGCAATTCATTTGGGGCTAAGGTGGCTAGCTTAGAGAGGTCGGCTCTAGTGTTCTCCACCCTAAGGATTCGCTAGATATCAAAATTATTAAAGGCTGAGATCAAGCTCCTTACCTTTTTCAAGTACTTCTTCATGCTTTCCTCTCGAGTTTCATAATTATCATTGACTTGCCCCACAACCAGCTGAGAATCACTGTAAACCTTTAGGTGTTCTACTTCCAATTCTTTGGCTATTCTTAGTCCTGCAAGCAGGGCTTCATACTCTGCTCCATTGTTAGTGGCGAGAAAGTCAAAGCGTAATGCATACTCCGCTACAACTTTCGAATTGATGAGAATCAAGCCCGCGCCTGCTCCAGAAGCATTAGATGAACCATCCACATATAATGCCCAGAAATCTTCGGGGAGATCAGCCCTCCCTTCAGGAGAGGTAGGGATACGAACTTCTTGGTGCTCTGGTTTAACCTCCTTTGGAATAGTGCACTCCACTATAAAATTGGCCAGTATTTGAGCTTTAATTGAGCTTTAATGGACGGCCGAAGTTAGAAATGAATGTCAAACTCAGTTAACACGATCGCCCATTTTGCTATTTTTTCTAAGGTGTTAGGCCGATGCAGGACTGCCTTAATGGGTTGATCAATGATAAGTGATTGTGTCCCTGAAAATAAGGTTGGAACTTTCTGATTGTAATCAACAAGGCATAAGTTAGTTTTTCTAATTTAGTGTACCTTATTTCTGCATCCTTCAGGACTCTGCTTATATAGTAGATTGACTTCTGAACTTTCGCCTCTTCCCTAACTAGGACAGCTCCAATAGTTGCTAGAGAGCGAGATATAAGAACAGCTCTTCTCCAAGTTCGGGCTTCATTAGGAGCGAAGGCGAACTGAGATAATTCTTAAATTCTTCGAAGGCCTGCTAGCACTCAAGAGTCCAGTTGAAATTCTTAGGCTATTTTAGGACTCGAGAAAAGGGCATGCAACGTTCCGCCAACCTTGAAACGAAGCGATTCAGGGATGCTACCTTGCCTGTGAGGTGCTGGACTTCTTTTATTGTTTTTGGAGCGATCATCTCTTGGATGGCTTGAATTTTTTCTGAGTTGGCTTCAATGCCACGCCTTGACACCATGCATCCCAAAAACTTCCTCAAGGTTACTCCAAAAGCGTATTTCGTAGGGTTTAGCTTCATCTTATACTTTCGAAGGGTGTTTAACATCTCTTCAAGGTCAGCAATATGGCTTGGAGAAAATCGGCTTTTGACTAGCATATCGTCCACATAAACCTCCATGTTGCGGCCGATCTACTCCTTGAAGATCTTATTCACCAGGCGCTGATAAGTTGCACCTACATTTTTAAGCCCAAAGGACATGACCCTATAACAATAAAGACCACGGTCAGTAATAAAAGCAATCTTCTCCTCATCCTCTCGTGCCATTCGGATTTGGTTGTAGCCGAAGAAGGCATCCATGAAGGTGAAGAGTTCATGGCCCAAAGTTGCATCCACAAGTTGGTCAATCCTGAGCAGGAGGTAGCTGTCCTTTGGGCAAACTTTGTTTAAGTCTGTGAAGTCTATGCATATCCTCCATTTGCCATTTGCCTTTTTGACGAGAACAATATTTACGATCCAGTCCGGATAGAGCACTTTTTGAATGAATCCTTCTTTGAGAAGCTTGTTGACCTCATCCACAATAATTTTTTACCTCTTAGGTGCAAAACTACATTTTTTCTACTTTACTGGCCGATGTTTAAGATCCACACCCAGATGATGCTCCATTACTTCTGCATCAATCCCAAGCATGTCCGCAGGCACCCAGGCAAAAACATCTGCATTCCTTGCAAGAAGATGACGAGCTGCTTTTTGACTTCTCCTTTTAGATTGGAGCCGATCTTCACAATGTGTTCCTTATTCCCATCACCCATAGGGATCTCCACAAGGTCGTCGATGGATTCCCCTCTTTCTTCAAACAAATCATCACTGGCATCAAGTCTGTCCACCGAATAAGAGTCTGTTTGCCTTCCTATAAGGCAATATTGTAACAGTGCCAAACTAGTGCCTGATCTCCTCTAACTTCCCCGACTCCGTGCCTTGTTGGGAACTTCATTTTCAGGTGATAAGTCGAAACTACAGCCCGTAGTGCATTCTAACCAAGTCGGCCGAAGATTACATTATAGGCAGACAGCGCCTTCACCCCTAAGAAATCGACCTGGGCTCTGAATTATCTTGGCTTCTATCCTAATACCACTGACAATGTTATTATTTCTTCCACTGGTATTGCATCACCTGTAAATCCCACTAACGAGGAATTCATCCCATTCTGCTATCAAGTATAGACATTTTAGAAAAAGCATCATAAAACAAGACATCAGCAGAGCTTCTATTATCAATTAAAATGCGGCGTAGATCATAATCAACAATATTTAAAGTGACTATAACTGCATCATTATGCGAAAGCTGAACTCCCTGGGCATCTTCTTCAGTGAAAGAAATGGGCTCTTCATTCCGCTGTTTCTTTGCTGGCTCTGCTAGCTCACCGATCTTCCCCCGCCGACGTCCCCCAATTATGATATTGATGATTCCAAGAAGAGGCCAATCTCCTTCCAGTTCCTCTCTCCGAGGTGGCTCAAGCTGTGGCGGCACTCGGACGATCTTTTCTTCTCTCTGGTCGGCGTCTAATAAACCGATCCAGTCGACCTCTTCTTATCAGTGCCTCGATCTTATCCTAAAGCTGAATACATTCTTCAGTATCGTGATCGTGATCACGATGGTAGAGGCAATATTTGTCGATGTTGCGCTTCGCCGGATGAGTCCGCATCCTCTCCGATCCTGGTAGCTGCTCCCTTATCTCCATTAGCACTTGGATCTTTGAGGCATTCAAGGGAGCATAGTTATTAAATCTCTTGGAAGGGGAGTTCCGCCGAGCCCTTCGATTCGAGCTTCCCTGCCGATGAGCTCAAGAAGTCTGGGCTTGTCTACGCTCGAGAGGACTTCGGGAGCGCGATCGAGCTTCACTCGGCTTGCTTTCATATGCGAGCTTGCTGGATTCACCCGCCTGCCGCTCTCTTACAGCCTCATCATCCTTCAATTTGAAGGCCTCCTCAGCTCGAGCGTAACCTTCAACTCGAGCCAACATATCGGCAAAATCCTTGAGATACTTCCTTTCCAGGGAGGATAGAAGGTCATTCTTCTGAGACCGTCTTTCAGTGCGGCTATGGCTACAGATTAATCCAAATTCCGGACCTCCAACGCAGCAGCATTGAAGCGGCTGACGTAAGCTCGGATAGATTCCCCTTCCTTTTGCTTTATATTGATGAGAAAGTCCGAGTCTCGTCTTCGATATCGACTGCTTATAAAATGAGCCGCAAACTAATGGCTCATTTGGTCAAAAGAAAAAATCGTACTCGGCTTAAAGCTCGAGTATCAATTTCTTGTTGCTCTCTTCAGAATAGATAGAAATGTTCGACACAAAATGGTGTCTAGTATGCCATGGAGCAGCATCATCGTCCGACAGGCCTCAAGATGGTTGACTGGAGTACCAATTTCTTGTTGCTCTCTTCAGGATAGGTGGAAAAGTTCGACATAAAATGGTGTCCAATATGCCGTGGAGCAGCATCATCGTCCGACAGGCCTCAAGATGGTTGACTGGATCAGAAGTTCCGTCATAACTCTCGAACCTGAAAACTTTGAAGTTCGACGGGACGGGCTCCTGCATGATCTTGACGGAGAAGGGGGGATCGATGCAGATGTCATCATGGTGGACCGAGGCGATATGGCGAAGCTTCTAAATCCGACGGTTCATGTCCTGAAGTTTCTGATCGAGAGCATCATCTTAACCATGGATCTCGGAGGGCCATCGTTTGTAGATAGAGAAAGTCTCCTCCGGAGAAGAATCATGATCGGAGCAGAAGCTACCTACTCTCTGCTTCCCCTTTCCGGAGATAACGAGTCTGCTGACCCAGGTTACCCTTGTTGGTGCCGGTTCTTAAAGCTCTAGCTGGGGGATTTTCCGACTGAACTACCGCTGGGGGCTGCTGCATGGTCTGCACCATTTCGATAAGACCTCAAACCTGCTGCATTAGCAGGTTGAACTACTCCAGATCCACCATGAACATCGGTGGAGGTTGAGGTGTCGGTGATGGTGTTGGAGCAAGCGGGTCTGGCTCAGATCTAGCAGCAAAGGCGGTGGATCGTTGGATGATTGTCTTCTTTGGGGGCATTTCTAGAACCGAAAGAGATCAAATGGAAATGGATCCTGAAGGATTGAAAGAAGTAAACAAGGTCGATTGAACACTCCTTTTAGAACAATGGCTCAGATCCCTTCCTCTAATGCCAATCCTGTTGGTACGAAAATCTGTGAGGACATCGAAGGTGGCTAGAATTACGAAGGTAAGGCCACAGACGGAACCTGCAAAACAAAGTCTAAACCGAAGGTGGGTGGCTCCAACAGGATCCTCCGATGCTCAAGTCAATTCTCCGACCAATCGGAATGGAGTGCTCAGAAAATAGAAAAGCAGAATGACGAAAAGGAGAAGAGAGCTTAGAGAAAAACGTATCTGGAGGATCCCCTTTATAGACGGAGCGTGTAACAAACTGATGGTGGCAGCCATAACCATCTGGTAGTGGATCGCTCAGGCCATGTAGAATTTGTTATGGAGATGAGTTGTTTGTCACGACTTGTAGGTGATCTCTTTATTGGAGTTCAGATGTAGGTAGGAGACTTTGGTGTATGCAGTGGACTTATGACTAGCCAAAATCCGTTGGAGGCAATGTCTAGTGGTTTTAAGAAGTTCGGAAGCTTCCTAAGCCGCGCGCAGGTAGATGCCCCCTAAATTGAGATTTGAAGTTCTATACTCCATCCTTCATGGAGCGGTTATCGTGTATCAGTGATTTGGCAAGGTTCCTTTGGATGGCTCTAGCCAACAGGCGTGGCAGGAATTAAGTAGGTCTGCGACTAGAAGCGCTACCGAGAGGAGCACGACTAAAGAAGTTCATCAAGAAAAAATTCGATTGCTGCTGGAGGAGTTCGTCCGGAAGGAACACGACTGGGGGAGTTCATCTGGAAGGAGCACGACTGGAGGAGTTCGTCCGGAGGAAGTGCAACTGGAGGAGTTCGTCCGGAGGAAGTGCGACTGGAGAAGTTCGCCTGAAGGGAGTGCGATTAAGCCCCGAGCCCGTCATTCATTTTTAATTAGAGAGCAAGGTTAGTATAACAACTATTCTCCTTCACTGTTCAAGATCGACGAATTCCAATAGAAGAAAGGTCGATGACTAAGGACTTCGACGGGGATCATTTTACCCCCAACAATGGCCGAAACTTAAAGCCTTGTGTAAAACATTGCTAAATATTGAGGTTTGCATATTATGAGTCAATGAAATAAATTTTTTAACTAACTTGGCTACCTCGAGCCTAAAGCACATAGGTATCAATATCAAATAACGAATATTACATTTTAAAATGATATGAAATATGATGCACTTCTTTGTGTTTTTAAATTTTATAACTTTTGACATATAATTGGCAAGAGATTCTGAAAAATGATCCATCAAAAGCACCAAGAAAGATATATCATATTTTAAACTTATGTCTATTTTATTTTCTAGACTTGTTTATTTTTCTTTCTTCTTACATCTCTTAATTTTTGATATGTTTAGTTTTAAATCTTTTTATGGACAAAACTTTATTTAAAAACTTCTAAAAGCCCTGAACTACTACAATTGAAACATATTTTGGAACCATACACACACACACACACACACGGACACGTACACGTACAATCTTTAAAAGAAACCTATTGATCCAAATCTTAGCCATCAAGTGCCCCAAAGAATGGCTCCAAAGTATTAGAAATATGCTGCAAATGAACTTAAATGAAGAATGCTAAAATAGGAAAACTTGGGACTTAACTTTTCTTTTGATTGGGCTCCAATTTGTAACTAGAAAAGCTTTGTTTGAGTAGGCTGCAGCATGTCATTAACAAAAGAATGATCTTAAAAATTTCATATTTCAGCGAGAATGTAATGAAAGCTAGCATTTGTTTCATGTACAACTTCATTATTGTGAGAGAAATTATGAAAGAGCTAAAACTTTAAATGTTTAACAATAACTTGAATCAAGGTTGTTTTCATTCTACAATTAGCCTCTCACCACTTGAGTTATCCAACACCAAAACAAAAGGAAAAAAGTGCAAATATAATAATTCACTGGCTTCATATTCATTAAATAACATCATCACTTTAACTAGCTCCAAATTCTTTTAACTTCTTCTTGTACATATTCTTTCTATGAACATATTCTTAAAGTTTCTCCATCAGTGATTAAATGGGACTCCTTTTCAGCAAACATCACTCCCGGGTTCTCATTTAAGAATTCCAACAGAGCACAGGAATGGGGTAGATAGCGGGGCCATGGTTGCCAACATTAGAGCGTGATGCAGATTCTCAGGAGAGAGAGGAAATGATAGGGATCATTGAGTGTTAGAGAAGGAAAGAAATAACAGATATGGATGAAAAAAATTACCATCAACAAACATGTCTCAAGGATGAGATAAGACAAGATGAAGACATAAAGAAGGTGTCAGGTTTTGTCACCAAGTCTTGGAGCATGCATCCTATCAAAAAGCAAGATCCAAGTTGGTTCCCACATGAGATTTGAACTCCCTTGAAATTGGTAAGAAAGTCAACATCTGGTGTTACTTTGCCGCACGATAAGGAGGTGGACCATTTATATAATCTAACGAATATGGTTATTAATCGTCCAGATTCCTCAATTAAATTTAGTGGCTGCCGTTGCTTCTAGAGAGAAATTATTAATATTTTATAGTATTTAGGAAGATCATTTCCTGCAATTCTCAAAAAATGTATATATTAGACAGAGATAATGATAATGGTGATGCAACAAGGCATTTTATTTTACAATAGGCCAATGTTAAAAAAAAAAAAAGAAGTGTTGGTGCTGAAAATAGACTATCGTCGGAGATGGCTGGAGTTGGAGATCGAAATCTTGCCGAAGAAACCTGCAAAACAGTCCTAGCCAAAGGTGGAGGGCTCTAGCATGGACCTTCCGACGATCAAGTCAAAAACCTCACCAATAAGAATGGAGTACACAAGAATAGTCAATAAAATGAGTGCTTAGAGGAGAAAACGTATCTAGAAAATCCTTTTTATAGATGAAATCCGTAACTAATGATGACTACTATAACTGAATGTCAGTAGGCCGTTCAGGCCGTTCAAATTTTGTAATGAAGAGTGGGCTGATGGTTATTGCCATGCCGCCAATTGGTGATTAGCTGTTATCTATTGAATTCTGCATAAAGTTCGGATACTTCCAAGCTTGACCATAGGTCATTTGATCTAATATTATACTGGCAGAGCATAGAATCAAATGAACTGAACTTGAAGGTTATTCTTTGGACTAGGGATGATGAGTTTATAGATCAGATTTTTAATTTGGACTAGAATGGGATCAGTTCAACTATCCTTAGAAGCTCGGCTATCTTTAAGATCGGCTCCTGATGGAGATTGGTGCTTTGGTCTGAAGTTGTATTGTAGAAGTCGAGATTAGAAAGAATGAGCTAGAGGGCCAGCCTAAGAGTTGGCTACTTGAACTGGATTTATAATTGAAGCATTAATTTCAAACAAACTTGAGAGCCAAACTAGCACCGTCACTTAATCAAAATTGCAATAAGGTTATTATTACTGAGTTAATGGAATTCAGCCATATCTAAGATCGAATCCTGTTAAAATCGTGTTACAGAGTGGCCGTCGTTTATCCTAAACCGAAGATCGAAATCAATCAAGTACTGAGCCTCCCTAGTGGCTGAAGTTCATTCGAATAGAAGTCAAGTCATAGTGAGATTTGCTGCTACGACAACATTGTTATCAAGCTTGAATCGAATGTCGGAATTAATTAGATTTGAGTAAATCCTTTGGTATTGAACTGACCTTGGAAACTGACTTAACAGCACCACGGATAGGATTATATTTTGAGCCCGAATAACATCTTCCAGGGACTAGTAAGGTCTGACCCCATTTGGACCTCGGCGGAGAATATTTTTTCTTAACACTTGCACCCCTCCCCCCCCCCCCCACTCCCAAGTTCGAAGTTCGAATGAAGAGAATACAATCATTTGCGGTCTCCGAAGTCCAATACTGCTTTCCCGCCTTTGGGATGTGATGCTTCTTGGATATATTCAAGCTCGCACAGAAGCTTCATTATTCCGAAATGACCTAAGACGATCTCATATTTTCAAATTTTCTTTGGCACGGAGCTCGATCATACGGCACAATAACTACTCCATCTGACATCCGCAACTGTGATAATGGACTGGACACGTAATAAGCTAAGATTAGGCAAAGGTGATTCGTAATCATGACAGTTCATAGCACTATCGGCTATTTAAACTCCCTTTCTCTTTCCCATTCCGAGTTCTCCATTTCTTTTGCCATCACATTCTCCGACTCCGATTACCTTCATTCTTCCATGATTTTCCGGCCTCAATAATCCTCTTTCCGTTCTCCATCTACGATTCCGAGCATTTCATCAGGCTTTCCACATTTTTAGGTTAGTGTTCCATCCTCTCCTTTTGATTTTGGCATATATTTTCTAATTTTAGGGATTCTTCTTGGGTCCGACTATTCTTCTTTTGGTTTCCAAGACTTTTCCTCCAAATTTCCCTAATTTTCGATCGATTTTGTTTGATTTTCTTTGATCCAAAATGACTTCTCACGATTCTGAGTACTCTTGTTCTTCCTCTTCTGAGAATCCTTCCAAACTGAACCCCTCAAAACCCAGGTCCGAAGTTAATCCCAAACCTAGAGATGAGACCCATCCGACCTTTGTACCTGGGACCATTACTTCCGCTCTTACTTTCGAAGATCTATCTTTCATCCTAATCCGGCATGTAGTTCCCTTTGAGTACGAACTCGAGCTACCAGGATCGGATGGAAAAGTCTGTGCTCCTCCAAGTCGGCTTGGTTTATACATAGAGGCTCTGCGAGATGGACTTAGATTACCAATCCGTTCTTTTATAATTGAACTCTTCCGCCTTATTGACATGTCTTTATCCTCCGTAGTTCCAAACTCCTTTTGTTTCATCATAGGATTCTTGGCAATTTGTTTTTTGGTCGAGATATAGCCTACCATTTCCTTATTTCGAACTTTCTTCATCCTCAAATATTACCCTACTGCCAAGAACTGGTGGTATGTATCTCCCCCGTTCGGCAAGAAGAGATTAATTAAAAATGCTCCTTCTTCTATTCATAGTTGGAAGGAGTTCTTTTTTGTTGTTAACCCATTAATTGAGTGGAGACTTCTACATTGGGGTCAGCCAAGGGAGTCTGTCCATAAAGCTCCAGGGTTAGAGAGAAGAGATCTTGATTCTGTCAAAATTTTAAGGGACTACAAAGTTTCCTCACTAATTCAATTGTCCTATTGGTGCTGAAAATGACCGGTCGTCGGAGATGGCTGAAGTTGGAAATCGGAATCTTACCGAAGAAACCTATAAAAGTCCTGGCTAGAGGTATATGGCTCCGACGTGGACCCTCCAACGATCAAGTCAAAAACCTCACCAACAAGAATGGAGTACACAGTAGTCAAAGAGGAGTACAAGAATGGAGTACACAGAAGTAGTCAATAAGAGGAGTGCTTAGAGTAGAAAACGTATTAAGAGGGTCTTTTTTATAGATGAAATCCGTAACTAATGGTGACTACTGCAACTGAATGTTAGTAGGCCATTCAAACCGTTCGGGTTTTGTTATAAAGTGGCAGACAGTTATTGCCACCTATTGATGGTTAGCTATTATCTATTGAAATATGGACAAAGGTTGGATACTTCCAAGCTTGATCGTAGGTCATTTGATCTTATATTATATTGATCTGCTGAACTGAACTTGAAGGTTATTCTTTGAACTAGGGATGATGAGCTTATAGATCAGATTTCTTATTTGGACTAGAATAGGATCCACTTCAACCGTCCTTAGAAGCTCGGCCATCTTTAAGGTTGGCTCCTGATGAAGTTGGTACTTTGGTCTGTAGTTGTATTGTAGAAGTCGAGGTTGGAAGGAATGAGCTAGAGGGCCAGCCTAAGAGTTGGCTACTTGAACTAGATTTATAATTGGAGCATTGAGTTTGGACAAACTTAAGAGCCGAACTAGCACTGTCACTTAATCGAAATTGCAACAACGTTATTATTACTGAGTTAATGGAGTTCGGCCATATCTAAGATTGGATCTTCTTGAAATCTTGGATTATAGAGTGGCCATCATTTATCCTGAACCCAAAATACAAATCAATCAAGTACTAAGCCTCCTTGGTGGCTGAAGTTCATTCAACTAGAAATCAGGTCACGACGAGATCTGCTGCTACGACAACATTGTTATCAAGCTTGAATCGAAGATCTGCTGCTATGACAACTAGGAAGCAAATCCTTTGGTGTTGAACATACCTTGGAAACTAGCTTAACAGCACCTCAAATAAAATTGTATTTTGAGCCCGGATAACATCTTCCGTGGACCAGTAAGGTCCAACCCATTTGGACCTCGGCAAGAAATTTTTTTCCCAATACTTGTCCCCCCACTTTTGAGTTCGAAATTCGAACGAAGTACAATCATTTGCGATCTCCAAAGTCCAATTCTACTTTTCCGCCTTCGAGATGTGACGCTTCTTGGATACATTCAAGCTAGCACAGAAGCTTCATTATTACAAAATGATCTAAGATGATCTCAGATTTCAAAATTCTCATTGATGCAAAGCTCGATCGTATGGTGCAATAACTACTCCATCAGACATCCGCAACTGCAATAATGGACTGGACACGCGATAAGCCAGGATTAGGCAACGACGATTCATAATCATTATAGTTCAAAACGCTATCGGCCATTTAAACTCCCTTTCTCTTTCCCATTTCGAGTTCTTTCTTCTCTATTTCTTCATTTGCCGTCGCCTTCTCCAACTCCAGTCACCTTCGTTCTTTCATGATTTTCCGACCTCAATCATCCTCTTTTCGTTCTCCATCTGCAATTCCGAGTGTTTCATCAGGCTTTCCGTAATTTTAGATTAGTGTTCCAGCCTGTCCTTTTGATTTTGGCATCCATTTTCTGCTTTTAGGGATTCTTTTTGGGTCCGACCATTCTTCTTCTGGTTTTCAAGACTTTTCCTCCAATTTTTCTAATTTTCGATCAATTTTGTTTGATTTTCTTTGATCCAAAATGACTTCTCACAATTCTGAGTACTCTTGGTCTTCCTCTTCTGAGAATCCTTCCAAACCGAACCCCTCAAAACCCAAGTTCGAAGTTAATCCCAAACCTAGAGATGAAACATGTTGGGGATAAACCCCGCTCCTGCCGAAGTCCAATTCGATGCTCAGCCTAATGCAACCAGTAGCCGCGGAAGAGCTTCAGCAGACGAGTCTTAGCCGTACCCTTTTAGCCGACCGAACTCCTCAGCGACCGAGCCCCTTCGAACCCGTTCAGTCGGCCGAACTCCTTGGACTCCCAACAGCCGAGCTCCTTCGAACCCGTTCAACCGGCCGAACTCCTTGGACTCCCAACGGCCAGGCTTTAGCGAAACTCCTCAGCGGCCGAGCTTCAGTCGGACTCCCGCAAGGGCCGAACTCTCTCCGCGCCCTTCCAGCCAGACGCCTGCAAGAGCCGAACTCCCTCCGAGCTTTCCCTTCAGCCGGACTTCTTCAGGAGCCGGACTCCTCTCAGACATCCCTTTCGACCGGCCGAGCTCCCAGCGACCGAGCCTTAGCCGAGCACCTCCAGCCAGACGCCTACGGGAGACGAACTCCTTCCGAGCTTCCTCTTCAAGAGTCCGAGCTCCTCCGAAACGAGTACACATCAAAGCCCTTCAACCCTTCATTCGGTCCCGAGCAGCTCAGTATCAAGATCTGGACTGCAGCCATCGCCATCAGTCCGCCGTAAGCGACAGCGACCCACTAGCCAGGCGGCGATGGCTGTCACCATCAATCCGCCTGCAGACGGCGCCTTCCCCTGGGACTGACTCCGCCGAACCTCGAGCGGCCCGCCAGCACGCGGCTGCAGCTGTCACCATCAAGCTCCCTATATAAAGGACCCTCCAGATACGCTAACTCTAATCTCTCTGATCTCTAAGCTCTCCTTCATCTTCTCTAAGCTCCGGAACTCATTCCGAGCACTCCATTCCTGTTGGCCAGAAGCTGACTTGATCGTCGGAGGGTCCTGCCGGAGCCACCCCCCACCGGACTTCCGGACGGGACTTTGTTTTGCAGGTCCCCGACGGCGACCTCAGTCGGCCTCGACTCCAACGGCGACCTCCGGCGGACGACCAGATTTCTGCACGTCAACAGATTGGCGCTGGAGGAAGGGACCCTGAACCTTCGAGGTTCCCTTGTTCTTAAAGGAGTGCTCGGACGACGATTTTCCTCCCCTGCTCCGGAGATCTCTCTTCTTCCTCTCCAGAAGTTCCTTCTCTGGAAAGAGAAAATGCCTCCTAGGAAGAGCTTCGACTCGACGGCCTCCGCGGCCCGATCCCATCCAGATCCGTCTGCCCCTGCTTCAGCCCCGGACAACTCAGGTTCCACCCGTACCCGCAGTGGATACGGAGCAGTTCAACCTGCTCGTCCGAGCAGGTCCGTGGCCTCACGGATGCAATGCGGGCCATGCAGCAAGCCTCCCGATGGCGACTCCACCAGGAAAATCCACCATTCGGAATGTCGGAAATCGATCCCCAAAAAGAGCGTACTCGGGCCTGGGCAGCCCGACCGCCCCGGATTGGAAAGGAAAATAGAGAGTCGGGGATCCGTGTTCGGATCATGGTTCTCCTCTGAGGGAGAAGCCTTTCGCCCATCTAGCCAGAAAGTCCCCCAAGATCTGCAGACCAGTGACGACGCCCTTGATCAACAGGACTGCTTGGAGATGGACCGGCGGATTGAAGAACTCGTCCACGTCCCCCGGCTCATCATGCCGACGTCCACGCCGACCCTCCTTTCTCTCCTCCAGAATTATGCAAGAACCTGTTCCCACCGAACTTCGAGCTCCCTCAACTTCGAAAGCTACGATGGAACTTCTGATCCGGATTGATCATCTGGGAGGCCTTCCGGGACCATGATGCTGCTTCACGGTGCTTCAGACGCCATGCTGTGCCGAGCCTTCCCATCTACCTTAAAGGGAGCAGCGAGAAACTGGTACTCGGCGTTGAAGCCGAGTACGATCTTCTCTTTTGACCAGATGAGTCAGTCAGTTCGCGGCCCACTTCATCAGCAGCCGACGACCGCGCCGAGGTTCGGATTTCCTGATGAACGTCAAGCAGAAGCAAGGGGAATCCATCCGGGCCTTACGTCACCCGGATTTAACGCCGCGGCATTGGAGGTCCGGGAACCTGGACCAAGTCTGTCGCGATGGCCGCACTCAAGGGCGGCCTTCAGAAAAATGACTTGCTTGTTCTCCCTGAAAAAAAGGTATCCCAGGGACTTCGCCGATCTGCTGGCTCGGGCCGAGAGATATGCCCGTGCGGAAGAAGCCTCAAGCTGAGGGACGAAGTAAGGGAGCGGCTGACAGGCGAAGGGAGCCGAATGAAACGGACTCCCTCCGGTAGCAGGCGGGCCCGAACCTCCTCGAGCTTGCCAGAGAAGCGAGAGCGCGAAGAAGCCCACCTCCCAAAGGATTTCGCGACTATGTCCTCCTCAACGCTCCCTCGAGCACAGATCCTCACCGAAGTTAAGGAACCAACTCCCCAGACCAGAAAGGTTACGGTCTCCCCCAAACAAGCACGTGACCGAAGCAAGTACTGCCTCTACCATCGCGACCACGGCCATGACACTGAGGAATGCATCCAGCTCCAAGATGAAATCGAGGAACTCATCAGAAAGGGGCGGCTGGGTAGATTCATTCGACGCCAGTCTAAAGATCGGTGCAGGGCGCTGCCGTAACGAGAAACAACAAAGTCGGCCGCCTCACAACGTCGTCAACATCACTCCAGGATCCAGCGTCGAAGCCAACAGAAGCACGCTTCAACGCAAGGAAGCTCGAATGAAATAGGAAAGGTCGTCCGCGTGGAGAAGCGCGGAGGAACGATGCTACTACCACGACCCTGGATCACAGAAAATTCAGAAAAAATTGCCAGTAACTTCCTTTCAATAAAGTCCTTCCCTTCCAACAGTGTATTATTTTTGGGCGCCAAAAACTATGTAATGGCTGGAAAAGAAGCAGTCAATAGTCGCCGTGTTAGGAACAGGAGGAGAACCTCGTCCTAATGCGAGCGGCAACTCGGCCAGAGATAAGATCTCTCCCGAAGGCAAAGTTCGGCCAGAGATAAGATCTCTCCCGAACCAACAACCTCGGCCAGAGATAAGATCTCTCCCGAAACCGCAAAGTTCGGCCAGAGATAAGATCTCTCCCGAACAAGCAAGTTCGGCCAGAGATAAGATCTCTCCCGAACCGCAACCTCGGCCAGAGATAAGATCTCTCCCGAAAGGCAAAGTTCGGCCAGAGATAAGATCTCTCCCGAACAACCGCAACCTCGGCCAGAGATAAGATCTCTCCCGAAAGCAAGTTCGGCAAAGTTAAGCCAGAGATAAGATCTCTCCCGAACAACAAGGTCGGCCAGAGATAAGATCTCTCCCGCAAGTTCGGCCAGAGATAAGATCTCTCCCGAAGGCAAAGTTCGGCCAGAGATAAGATCTCTCCCGAACAACAAGGTTCGGCCAGAGATAAGATCTCTCCCGAACCGCAACCTCGGCCAGAGATAAGATCTCTCCCGAAGGGCAAAGTTCGGCCAGAGATAAGATCTCTCCCGAACAACAAGTTCGGCCAGAGATAAGATCTCTCCCGAACAACAAGGTCGGCCAGAGATAAGATCTCTCCCGAACCGCAACCTCGGCCAGAGATAAGATCTCTTCCCGGTAAGGAGAGCGATCGACAAGTGCAGAGTGCCCCGAACAAGTTAGCGGTGACCTCCAGCGCCGTATTGACCTCGCCAGAGAGATGTCAGCCTCCCAATGATTCAACTCCGACCTCAATCATAGGAGACGAGGCCTACGTCAACCTCTATTGGAGATGGTACCTCCTCTGGGCTTCAACTTCGACATCAACTTTAGCGGGAGATGAGATCTCTCCCGAGCTTCAATCTGAACCAACATGGAACCCAGAAGAGAACTTCGGCAATCGCCTTTTCTGCACTCTTCTTCGAGTTTTGAACTTAGGAATGGAGGGGCTATTGTTAGGGATAAACCCCACTCCTACCGAAGTCCAGTTCGATGCTCAGCCTAATGCAACCAATAGCCGCGGAAGAGCTTCAGCAGACGGATCTTAGCTATACCCCTTCAGCCGACCGAACTCCTTAGCGACCGAGCCCCTTCGAACCCATTCAACAACCGAACTCCTTAGACTTCCAACGACCGAACTCCTTGGACTCCCAACGGCCGAGCTACTTGGGCTCCCAGCGGCCGAGCTCCTTCGAACCCGTTCAGCCGACCGAACTCCTTGGACTCCCAACGGTCGAACTTCTTGGGCTCCCAACGGTCGACTCCTTGGACTCCCAACGACCAGGCTTTAGCGGAACTCCCCAGCGGCCGAGCTTCAGTCGGACTCCCACGAAGGCCGAACTCTCTCCGCGTCCTTCTAGCCAGACGCCTGCAAGAGCCGAACTCCCTCCGAGCTTCCCCTTCGACCGGACTTCTTCAAGAGCCGGACTCCTCCCAGACATCCCTTTCGATCGGTCGAGCTCCCCAGCGACCGAGCCTTAGCCAAGCACCTCCAGCCAGACACCTACGGGAGTCGAACTCCTTCCGAGCTTCCTCTTCAGGAGTCCGAGCTCCTTCGAAATGGGTACACATCAAAACCCTTCAACCCTTCATTCGATTCCGAGCGGCTCAGTATCAAGACGACTGCAGCCATCGCCATCAGTCCGCCGTAAGCGACAGCGACCCGCTATCAGACGGCGATGGCTGTCACCATCAACCCGCTGCAGACGGCGCCTTCCCCTGGAACTGACTCCGCCAGACCTCGAGCGGTCCGCCAGCACACGACTGCAGCTATCACCATCAAGCTCCACCTATATAAAGAACCCTCCAGATACGTTAACTCTAATCTCTCTGATCTCTAAGATCTCTTCATCTCTAAGCTCTGCGGAAATCATTTTCAAGCACTCCATTCCTGTTGGCCAGAGCTAACTTGATCGTCAGAGGATCCTGCCGGAGCCACCCCCACCGACTCCGGACAAGACTTTGTTTTGCAGGTCCCCGACGGCGACCTCGTCCACCACCGCTCCAACCAATTCCGACAACGATCAGATTCTGCATCAACAAGATCCATCTGACCTTTGTACCTAGAACCATTGCTTCTGCTCTTACTTTCGAAGGCCTATCTTTCATCCAAACCCAGTATGCAATTACCTCTGAGTATGAACTCAAGCTACCAAAATTAGACAAAAAAGTCTATGCTCCACCAGATCGGCTTTGTTCATACACAGAGGCTCTATGAGCCAAACTTAGATTATCAATCCCTCCTTTTGTAATTGAACTCTTCCACTTCTTTGACATGTCTTTATCCTCTGTAGTTCCGAACTCCTTTCGTTTCATCATAGGATTCTTAGCAATTTGTTTTTTGACTGAGGTTCAGCCTACCATTTTCTTATTTCAAACTTTCTTCACCCTCAAACATCACCCTACTGCCAAAGACTGGTGGTATGTATCTCCCCAGTTCGACAAGAAGGGGTTGATTAAGGATGCTCCTTCCTCTATTCATAGTTGAAAGGAGTTCTTTTTTGTTGTTAACCCGTTGATTGAGTGGAGACTTCCACATTGGGGTTAGCCAAGGGAGTCTGTCTGTAAAGCTCCAGGGTTATAGAGAAGGGATCTTGATTCTGTCAAAATTTTAAAGGACTACAAAGTTCCCCCACTAACCCAATTGCTATCCGATTAGATCCTTTTCAACCTCGGCCTAAGTCCTGCTAACCCAGAAGGTACTAGCTTATACTTCTTTTATTTCCTTATTTTTGTTTAACCTTTGTTTATTTACATTTGCAGAAATGACTCCCGAGGAACTTAAGTTATTGTAGGAGCGTCGGACGAAGAAAAGAAAGGATGCTAGCTCGAGAGAGACATCCAAACGAGCCAAAACATTCGAGCCAATCCCTGCTGTCTCTGCTCTTGTTAACCTTACCAACCTTAAGAACACCATTCGAAACCGTTGTTCCAACACCCGTTGCTAAAAAGAGAGACAGAGAAAAAGAAAATGACCGTCACCAAAAAACTTCGACCGTAGAAGAAAATCAAGGAATCAATTAATGATGATATTGACTGGGAGAAAGCTACTCTCGACAGCTAGAAGATGGTTTGAGCTCTTACAAAGGAATGTATGCTACCAACTGAAGTTAATAAGATCCGCCAAATGAGCCCCCAAGATCAGAAGAGAGGGACACTTAAAGCCTTCTTTAAGGTAATCTTTTCTTTATTTTTCAAAAATTCAATTATTTTTCAATAACAAAACTAACTTCATCATTTATAGATAGGTCACTACTTAACTATTGGCATTGGGTTGGCCAACAACAATAGAATTGAGACTTCCAGAGCCCTGAAGGAAGCCAAAGTTGCCAGAGCTAAGGCCCCTAATGCCAAAGCCGAAGTTAAGCATCTTAAGGAGGCGCTCAAAGAAGCAGAAAAAACCTCGGCTGAAATAAAGAGTGCTCTAGAGACCGATTTGGCATCGGAGATAGAAAAAAAAAAACAGAGGCTAAAGTTTTTGAAATCAAGAGGGAAGGGGAGAAAAGGGTGACGGAAGCCAAGCAACTAGCCGTGAAAGAATTTAAGGCTTCCGAAGAACTCACCACTATCAAAGTCCGATTCGTTAGGGAAGCTTACAATGCTGGTTATGATACCCGCCAACGAAGGGTTGCAGAGCGACATCCCGGACTGGATCTCAGCTTTCTGGAGGATGAACCAGAAGATTCTTCCAACTCCGACCTCTTGCCAGCCATAGTTAATCCACCCTCTGCCAATCCTTCTGCCGATGCTCAAGAGCCTACCAAGGTGCCAATATCCACCAAGGCTGAACCAAGCTCCTCCACTATCCCCCAGCTTAAGGTCGGGGACCATCTTTGATTGTATTTTTCCTTTCTTTCTCTTACATGTACTTAAATCTTTTTCAGGTAATGAAATTCAACTTTCTCATATCTTGTCCTGTGTATTATACTTGTGAAACAGAATTTTATTTGTAAATATTGCTATCGAGCTCAATCATCGACTACAGCTAGCTATTCCCTTGCATCAAGGCATTCCTCTTAAAACTCAAATGAAGACCTTGAAGAAAGAAGTGTAGCAAGCTAACAAAAAGCTGAAAAAGGTTGAGAAGAAACTTCAAACATTGAAAAAGAATTATAAGCCAGCTTCTACCAAAGTCAACCATCTACGTTGAGCTTCAAAGCAGGCCTTCAGAAATTACACTTCAAAGAAGTATCAAATGTCTAAAGAACTGCAGCGAGTTTCCAAGCTGATCAGCCAAAAGTCGAGATTAGTTCCTTCGAAGCCGAACTCGGGAATGACCAGAAGGAGATACAACATTTGAAATAAGGCACACAATGATCCCAAAAATAGGAAGAGTATGGCTGGGACTGATCCAAAAGATTTTCCAACCTTCAAAAATAATTTCGTACGGTAGAAGAGAAATACAATAAATATAGGCGAGGCTGGAGCAAGTGAATTTCTGATCTTCAATGCCAACTTTGGACAGCTAACGAAGAAATAGCTTGGCTTAAAAAAGAACTCACAAATAATGTTTGGGGTGATCTAGGAAGAGATTTAGATGAGCTTTAATCAAAAAAAGCCACGAAAACCTTTCTGAAATTTAGAACAAAAATAAAACCAAACTTCTTCAACTCAAGATACGGATGAAATATTAAGAGAACGCTATCAAAGATGCCGAGGTAGAGTCTGTTGTACTTCGAAAAAGACTGAGAGAGCTAGAGGATGAGGCCACAAGAGCTCGGAACTTGTTTAAGGAATATTTGGCAGTAAAAGAGAAGTATGAAAGTCAGATAAGGGATTTGAAGAACTCCTTGATGATAGCTAGGGCTAGTATCTAGAAATTCATAGAGAATTTTGTTTTCCTTCTTTTTCCTTTTATAATCGATCTTAAAAACCATTGTAACAACTTTATCTAATAAAATGTTCTTCTTTTTAACTCATGGCATCATCTTTCTTTGTCGCGTCTCAATCTTGTGCTTGTTGAGTTTCTTGTTATCACTTCATGCTTAAAATTGACTTTATTTTGAAATAGTGACATTCATCTGATTTTTCTTAAATATGTTCTCCTTGTTTACAAACAAGGATCTTCTAATCTTGTTTAGAAACAAATTGTAACCTCCTGTTTAAGAACTGAAGGCCTTCACCCTCGTTAAGATGAGATTAACCTCCTATTTAAGAACCGGAGGCCTTCATCCTCTTTAGGACGTTAACCTCCTGTTTAAAAATCGGAGGCCTTCGACTTCATTTAAAAACGAAGTTTGGCTTAATCATTTCCTGCTATAACTCAATTGCATAGAAGATTGAAGTGTTAAAATAAAAAATCTTTTATTGAAATGGGGCTATTGATAGTACATTCATAAATTTTCAGAATTCCATGGCCAGAGTAGTATAGCTCCTCCAAGCTCCCTTATGAGATAAGTTTCGGGTCGAATGACTTCTTCAACTTCATAAAGACCTTCCCAGTTCGAGGAAAGCTTGCCCTAATTTTGTGGCTGAGAAACTTCCGCTCGACGTAGCACCAAATCTCTAACCCTGAAAGTTTTACTCTTGACCCTAGAATTATAATACCGAGCTACCTTCTACCCGTAGACTGCCATCCAAACTTAAGTTTTTTCTCCTTTTTTTCTCCAACAAATCAAGATTTGCTCTGAGATCCTGTGAATTGTTTTGTTCATTGAAGTTTTCAACTCATGCCGAAGGAAATCCAAGTTCAACTGGGATAAATAACTTCAATTCCAAATGCTAAAGCAAATAAAGTCTCCCGTAGGCAACCTTTGGGTGGTTCTATAAGCCCATAAAATATAATAGAGCTCATCTACCCATGTTCCTTTTGCTCGTTCAAATCTTGCCTTTATTCCTTATAGCAATGTCTGATTAGTCACCTCGGCTTTGCCATTTGCCTGAGGATGAGCCACAGATATCAAATAATAGGAGATATTTAAATTTTTACAAAATTCAACAAATTTTGATCCTGTGAACTGGCGTCCATTATCAACGACCAATCTCCCAGATTGGCCAAATCTGCATATTATGGATTTCCAAACGAAGTCTTTCACTTTAGCTTGAGTAATCTTCGCAAGTGGTTCAGTTTCAACCCATTTAGTAAAGTAATCTACTGTCACTAAGAGAAACTTTCGCTATCCAGATGTCATGGAAAATGGCCCAAGTATATTCATTCCCCATTATACAAATGGCCAAAGGACACTTAAGGATATTAATAAAGATGCTGGTTGCCGTTGGATATTAACATTTCTCTGACATCGATCACATCTTTGAACATAATCAACTGCATCCTGATCGACCAATAGTATCCTTGCCGAAGTAACTTATAAGATAACAACCTTGCTCCAAGATGATTTCCACATACTCCTTCATGAACCTCCCTCAAGGCATAATTTGCTTCAGATGGTCGAAGGCACTTAAAAAGTAGCAAGGAATAAGATCTCTTATATAACTTGTTTTCATATAAAATGTATGCTTGGTTTCTCAACTTTCAAGCTTTCTTAGAATCCTTAGGAAGAATGCCATCTCTAAGGTATAAAACCAATGGATCAATCCAGCTGGACTCCGTTTGCATCACCGCCCAAGGTTCCTCTGTACTTGGTTGTAGAAGAACTTTAAAGAAGACTTCTTTAGGTAGGTCATTCGGAGTTAAAGTGGCTAATTTGGACAATAGATCTGCTCTAGAATTCTCTATTCTTAGAATTTTTTAAATATCAAAATTGATAAAGACCGAGGTTAAATCTTTTACTTTATCTAAATACTTTTTCATCTTTTCCCAAGCTTCAAAACTTTCATTTGACATGTCCTACCATCAATTGTGAGTCACTGAAAGTTTTTAGATGATCCATCCCCAATTCTTTAGTTATCTTTAGGCCAGCAATTAGAGCCTCATATTCAGCTTCATTATTAGTGGCAAAGAATTCAAAACGCAACACATACTCGGCAATAACCCCTTTCGAACTGATGAAAATCAAGTATGCACCCACTCCAAAGGCATCAGATGAGCCATCAACATGTAAAGCCCAAAAGCCCTTAGGAAAGTCAACTCTTTCTTTAGAGGAGTTCGACTAGAGATTAGGAGCGCTTGCTTCCTATTGCTCAAGCTCGGGTGAACCGCATTCAATCATGAAATATACAAATATTTGAGCTTTAATATACGACCAAGGTTAAAATTTTATATCAAATTTAGTAATCTTGATTGCCCACTTTACTATTCTCTCTGAAGTGTCTGGCCGATGAAGGACTGCTTTTATGGATTAATCTATGAGGAGTACCATTGTATGCTCTTGGAAGTAAGATCGGAGTTTTCCAGCTATAATCAATAAAGCATAAGTTAGCTTTTCTAATTTAGTATACCTTGTTTTGGCATCTCCCAAGACTCGACTTATATAGTAGATTGGTTATTGAACTTTATTCTCCTTTCTATCAAAACAGCACCAATGGCCATAAGTGATTCTGCTAAATAAGAACAATTCATCACCAGGTTCAAATGTGGCAAGGAGAGGTGCACTGAGGTAGCCTTTCAATTCTTCAAAGACTTGTTGACATTCCAAAGTCCATTGAAAGTTTTTTTTGTTACGTGAGCACCTAAAAGAAAGGCATGCAATGCTCCGCCGATCTTGAGATAAAATGGTTCAAAAATGCAACCTTCCCTATTGGACGTTAGACTTCTTTTATTATTTTGGAAATAACCATTTCTTGAATTGCCCGAATCTTCTCCGAATTCGCCTCTATACCACGCCTTGACACCTGAATCTCAGAAACTTTCCCAAGATTACTCCAAAAGCACATTTTGTAAGATTCAATTCATTTGTATTTTCAGAAAGTATTAAAAGTCTCTTCCAAATCTTCAATATAGTTCCTCGAAGATAATACTTTTGACAAGCATATCATCCACATAAACTTTCATATTGCGGCCAATTTGTTCTTTGAAAATTTTGTTCATCCAGCACTGATAGATTGCACTTGTATTTTTAAGTCCAAATGGCATGATCCCGCAACAATAAAGATCACGGTCAGTAATAAAAGCAATTTCTCCTCATCTTCAGGTACAATATAGATTTGGTTATAACTAAAGAAAGCATCCAAGAAGGTGAAAAGCTCAAACTTGAGTCGCATCCACCAATTGATCAATATAAGGTAGAGGATAGCTGTCCTTTGGGTATACACATTCACCACTTTCCATTTGCTTTCTTAATAAGGACTATATTTGCAATCCAGTTCGGATAAGATACCTTCCGAATGAATTCAGCTTTAAGAAGTTTGTCCACCTCGTCTACAATCGCCTTTTATGCTCTCGTGCAATGCTTCACTTCTTTTGTTTCACAGGTCGTGTGCATGATCCACATTTAGACAGTGTTCCATCACCTCCACATCTATTCCTGGCATATCTATGAGAGCCCAAGCAAAAACATCTGTATTCTTTCGTAAAAAGATAACAAGCTGCCTTTTAACTTCTTCATCCAAATTCGAACCAATTCGAACCATATGGTTTTTATTCCCATCATTCAAAGAGATCATGACAAGATCATCAATAGGCTCTTCCCGTTCTTCAATTAGATCATCTCGAACATCCAATCCGTCTATAGGATAAACCTCAGATTATTTACCACCTTGTAAAGCAATTGTATAACAATGTCGTAATAGGACTTGATCACCTCAGATTTCTCCGACCCCAAATTCTATTGAAAATTTAATCTTTAGATAATATATTGACACCACAGCTCGAAGTGCATTAAGTCCAAATCATCCGAGAATAGTATTGTTGGTGGAACGAGCTTTAACCATCAAAAAAAATCAATCTGAGCTCGAGATTATTTTGGATACCAACCTACCACAACAGATAAGATGATTATCTCTTCAACTAGTACCATGTTGCCAGTAAATCTAAAGGAGAATTTAGTGGTCCCATGCAACCATTAGGTATAGACATTTTGAAAAAAGCATCATAAAACAAAACATCGGCAGAACTTTCATTATCAACCAAAACACGGCGTACGTCATAGTTAGCAATATTTAGAGAAATTACAATCGCATCATCATGCAGAAATTGAACCCCTTGTGCATCTTCTTCAATAAAAGTGATGAATTCTTCAATCTTTCGCCTCTTCACTGGCTCTGCCGACCCACTGGTTCCTTCAGGCTGCTATCCCCCGATTATGGTGTTGATGATTCCAAGTGGGAGTCGGTCTCCTAGTTCCTCTCTCTAAGGTTGCTTTGGTTGTGGAAGAGCTCTTGGCCATTCTTCTCCTTTCGGGTTGACATCGCAGCAATCGATCCAACCGAACTCGTCGAATTAGTTCCTTAATTTCATCTTGGAGCTGAATACATTCCTCAATATCGTGACCATGGTCATGATGGTACAAATAGTACTTATTTGGATTACACCTACTTGGATGAGACCGTATTTTCTCTGGCCTCAATAAATGTTCCTTAATCTCCATCAAAACTTAAATTATTGGAACATTCGAAGGAGCATAATTATTGAATCTTCTTGAAGGGAGACTTCGCCGCATTCTTCTATCAAGGCTCCTTGGTCAACAAGCCCAAGATAGGGTTCGAGTTTGTCTGTGTTTAGGAGGTGTGTCCTAGAACGCGACCGATTTTCTCCTGACTTTTCAAGAGGAGAGGATTTGATAGATTTTCCCGCCAGACATTCCTTTGCATCATCATCATCCTACAATTTGAATGCCTCTTCAGCTTAGGCATAGCCCTAAACCCAAGCTAACATGTCGACGATGTCCCATGGATACTTTTCCAATAAGAAGAGGAGATCATTCTTCAGAAGACCGCCTTTCAAAACGGCCATTGCAATAGATTGGTCCAAATTTCGAATCTCCAAGGTTGCAATATTAAAACAACTAACATAGGCTCGAATAGATTCTCCCTTTTTCTGCTTGATGTTAATGAGAATCCAATCCCCTCTTCTAACATCAGCTGCTAACAAAGTGAGGCATGAACTAATAGCTCAATTGATCAAAGTAAATGGTACCCGATTTCAGGCCCAAGTACCAGCTTCGCACGACATCCTTCAGTGTTGATAGGAAAGCTCAGAATAGAATTGCATCCGATGCACCATACAGTAACATCATAGTTCGGAAGACTTCTAGATGCTCGATCGGATCTGAGGTCCTATCATAACTTGCAAACTGCGAAAGCTTGAAGTTCAATGAAACTGGTTTTTGCATAATCTAGATTGTAAAAGATGGATCAATACATATCTCATCATTCCGAGCTGGGGCTGAGTTGTGAAGCTCTTCAATCCATCTGTTCATTTCTTGGAGCTTCCGGTCGAGATCATCATCTCGATCACAAATCTTTAAATGTGGCAATCTTGATGAAGGCAACGACTTTCTGGTAGTAAATTCATGCTCAAAACAGGGGCTCACAACTCTCTATTTTCCTTTTTCGAGATTTTCTAGTTGGCTTCTCCAAGTAGGCCTCCCCTGCTCCATATCTTGATGCTGCAGCGAGGGCTTTTCAGATGATGCCAGTGCCGGAACTTGCTGCATAGCTTGCACAACCTCCGTAAGGCTTATCACCTGCTGCACCAGCAGGTTAAACTAATCCACATCCACCATCAGCATTTGGGGTGGTAGTGGTGTAGATAATGGTATCGAAGTTAGATGATTGGCCGGTTCCGAATTCGATCGAGAGGCAGTGGCAACAGATTGTCGAAAGGATACTCTTTTAGAAGACATTTTGCTTGGATGGTAGAAGTGATCGCTCGACTAGATACTCCTTTTAGAATAAGAGCTCAATCTGCCCTTCCTCTAGCGTCAATCCTGTTGGTACTGAAAATAGACTGTCACCAGAGATGGCTGGAGTTGGAGATCGGGATCTTGCCGAAGAAACCTGCAGAACAGAGTTCTGGCCAAAAATGAATGGCTCCGACATAGACCCTCCGACAATCAAGTCAAAAACCTCACCAACAAGAATAGAGTACGCAGGAGTAGTCAATAAGAGGAGTGCTTAGAGGAGAAAATGTATCTAGAGGGTTTTATTTATAGATGGAATCCATAATTGACTGATGGTGACTACTGTAACTGAATGTCAGTAGGCCATTCAGATTTTGTTATGGAGAGTAGGCTAACGGTTATTGCCACCTATTGGTGGTTAGCTGTTATCTATTGAAATCTGAACAAAGGTCGAATACTTTCAAGCTTCACCATAGGTCATTTGATCTGATATTATACTATCGGAGTGTAGGATCGAATCAACTGAACTTGAATGTTATTATTCTTTGGACTAGGGATGATGAGCTTATAGATCATATTTCTTATTTGGACTAGAATAGGATCACTTCAACTGTCCTTAGAAACTCAACCATCTTTAAGGTCGGCTTTTGATGGAGGTTGGTACTTTAATCTGAAGTTGTATTGTAGAAGCCGAGGTTGGAAGGAATGAGCTAGAGGGCCGGTGTAAGAGTTGGCTACTTGAGCTAGATTTATGATTGGAGCATTGAGTTTGGACAAACTTAAGAGCCAAACTAGCATTGTCACTTAATCGAAATTGCAACAAGATTATTATTACTGAGCTAATGGAGTTCGGCCATATCTGAGATTGGATCCTGTTGAAATCTTGTGTTACAGAGTGGTCGTCATTTATCCTAAACCGAGATCGAAATCAATTAGGTACTGAGCCTCCTTAGTGGCTGAAGTTCATTCGACTAGAAGTCAGGTCACGGCAAGATCTGCTGCTACGACAACATTGTTATCAAGCTTGAATCGAAGGTCGAAATTAATTAGATTTGGAGAGCAAATCCGTTAGTGTTAAACTGACCTTAGAAACTGATTTAACAGCACCTCGGATAGGATTGTATTTTGAGCCCAGATAACATCTTCCGGGGACTAGTAAAGTCCGACTCATTCAAACCTTGATGGGGAATATTTTTTTCACTAACAAGAAGGAAATGGATATCGTTTTGACTTAATGAAAGAAATGAAATACCCATGTAAGTTTTACAATCATGATAATAGAAAATATCCAATTTATGGCAAAGTTAATGTAGTAAAATTATTGGGAAAACAAAGAGACAGCCATCAAGATGTCTGAATCCAAAGTGGCAAAATCAACCTAAAATGCATTAAGCTATATGGCTACATATGATCAACCAAGTGGCAAAATCAACCTAAAATGCATTAAGCTATATGGCTACATATGATCAACCAAGCATCTTCTGAGCTTACATACGTAACTGATTACATTTGAACTTGTTAGTACAGAAATCTGTGAGGACGCCGGAGGTAGCTAGAGTTGGGAAGGCAAGACCGCCGACGGGACCTGCAAAACAAAGTCCAAATCGGGGATGGATGGCTCCGACAGGATCCTCCAACACTCAAGTCAGTTCTCTAGCCAGCTGAAATGAAGTGCTCAGAAAATAGAGAAGCAAAGTAACGGAAAGGAGAAAAGAGCTTAGAGAAAAATATATCTGGAAGGTCCCTTTTATAGATGGAGCATGTAACAAACTGATGGTGACAACCATAACCGTCTGATAGTGGGCCATTCAGGCCACGTGGAGTTTGTTACGGGGATGAGTTGTTATTTGTCACGACTCATAGGCGGTGAAAATCCCTCTATTAGAGTTTGGGCGTAGATCGGAGACTTTGGTGTATGTAGTGGACTTATGACCGGCCGAGCTTCGCTGGGGGGCAATGTCTAGTAGCTTTGAAAGGTTCGGAAGCTTCCTGGGCCGCGTACAAGTAGGTGCTCCCTGAATCGAGATCTAAAGTTCTGCGCTTCATCCCTCATGGAGCAGTTGTTACGTATCAGCGATTTGACATGGTTCCTTTGGATGGCTCCCTTCGTCAGATGCGGTAGGGATCAGGTAGATCCGCAATTGCAAGGAGCACCATCGAGAGGAACGCGACAGGAGAAGCTCATCCGCAAGGAGCATGCAAGGAGCATGACTGGAGAAATTTGTCCGGAGGGAATGTGACTGGAGGAGTTCATCAGGAAGGAGTGCAACAGGAGGAATTCATCCGAAAGGAGTACGACTGAAAAAGTTCGTTCAAAGGGAACGTGACTGGAGGAGTTTGTCCGGAAGTGCAACGGGAGGAATTCGTCCGAAAGGAGTACGACTGGAGAAGTTCGTCCAGAGAGAACATGACTGGAGGAGTTCGTCCGGAGGAAACGTGACTAGAGGAGTTCGTCCGGAAGAAGTGCAACGAAAGAAATCCATCCGAAAGGAGTATGACTGGAAGAGTTTGTCCGAAAGAAACGTAACTGGAGTTCTTCCAAAAGAAATGCAACCAGGCCCTGAAACTGTTATTCATTTCTAATCAGAAGGTGAGGTTAATATAACAATAGTTCTACTTCACTATTCAAGATCGTGCCGCCAAACTTTAAGGAGTATGACTGGAAGAGTTTGTCCGAAAGAAACGTAACTGGAGTTCTTCCGAAAGGAATGCAACCAGGCCCTGAAACTGTTATTCATTTCTAATCAAAAGGTGAGGTTAACATAACAATAGTTCTACTTCACTATTCAAGATCGTGCCGCCGAACTTTTATCTACCGTTAAGAGGTTCTGTGGTATGATCTTGTTGCCGAGGGGATCAATAGATTCCAACAAGAGGAGGATCAGCAGCTAAGGACTTTGGCCAAAGACTTTGACGGGGGTTATTTTTCCCCAACACTTATCTTCCTACTCTCGAGTTTGAATTTCGTATGATGGGAGTACAGGAGAGTTGCTACAGCCAAAGTCCATTGCCAATTTCCCACCTTCAGAGGATAAGGCATTTTGTCCTTTTTTCAAAGTGGCGCAGAAGTTTAATGTTGGATGACTTGAAAGGACAAATTTCCTCGAAAACCCGTCCGACGCGGGGCTCTAAGTACAGCATCATTATTATTCCATTAGGCGGCGAGTGCGAGTCGGATGCATGGCAGGTTAGGGTTAACTGAAGAAGTCATGCAATCATGACTTCCTCCGATTCTGTTTCCCTATTTAAACATCTTCTTCTTCCATGGTCTCTCACCTTTTGCATTCCTCCTTTTCTTCATTTTCCGTCGCCCCCGAGCATCTCGTCCTTATCGCCCCTATCCTTCCGCAACGTTCCCGGCTATCGATGTTCTTCTCGACTGTCCTTCATCTTTTCGGTGTTCTCTCCGAGTTTCTTGATCAACCTAGGTCAATCCCTCATCTTTGTCCTCTTGATTTTTGGCTTTCCCATATTTTTAGAACTACTTTGGATTCTTCTAGGTTGGTTCTCGTCGTTTTCCCTTTCCAGGTTTTCTCTATCTCTTTTTTCTAGATTTTTTGAAGATTTTACTGGATTCTGTTTGATCTAAATATCGTCCGAAGTTCCTTGGTCTAACGATTCCAGAAGTCCGGCCGACCCAAACCCCCAAAATCCTGAAACCAAAATGGAACCTAAATCTAGTGCAGCACCTTGACCAAACTTCATACCGAGAACCATCCCCTGCTCCTTAACCACTAAAGATCTGTCATTGATCAGGATCCAGTATAGGATGCCTGTCGAGTACAAACTGGAACTTTCTAGACCGAGTGGCCGAGTTTGCACTCCCCCCGATCGATTCTGCTTGTATTTGGAGACCTTTCGTGCTAGATTAAGGCTTCCTCTCCTCATTTTTATGGTAACTCTTTTCCATTTTCTAAATATTTCTTTGACTTCTATAGTGCCAAACTCATTTAGATTCATGATAGGATTCCTTGCTCTCTGCATATCCGCCGAAGTTCAACCCACTATTTCACTTTTCCGAATACCTTTAAACATCACCCCACTGCAAAGGACTAATGGTATGTTTCACCCCACTGGAAAGAGAAGTTCGTCTTTGTTTCTTGCCCGACCTTACTCTTAGAACTCCAACCTTGGAAAAATCTGAGGGATTCAGTCCGCCGGCTCCGGGGTTAGAAAAAGAAGATCGGGAGCCGGTTAGTAAAATCAAAGATTTCCGAGCTCCTCGTATCCGAGCTAATAAAAAAACAAACTCTGTTCAACCTCGACCTTAGTCTCCTAAATCCAATAGGTATACAGCCGAAGTTGTGAATTACCCCTTTTCTTCCTGTTTTTCCTTCTTGACTATACTTTTTCTATCTTTACTGCAAAAATGGACATCCAGACGGTTGAGATGCTCAGAAGAGGGCTCCCAACCCGCAAGAGGAAAGGAAAGGCACCAGATGAAAGCTCAAAAAAGGCAAGGGCCAACACTCCAAGCTCCGTGGGCCCGTCAATGCCATGGACGCCCCCAAAGTTGCCCCGAAAGTCGAAGCTCCTCCCACCTCCGAGCTCGACGCCATCAACTTGGATGTTGCAGGACTTCAAAAAAGACTTCTTTTGGCAACTCGTTTGGGATTAAGGTAGCTAGCTTAGAAAGAAGGTCGGCTCTAGTATTCTCCGCCCTGAGAATTCGCTGGATATCAAAATTATCAAAGGCTGAAACCAAGCTCCTTACCTTTTCCAAGTACTTCTTCATGCTTTCCTCCCGAGCTTCATAATTATCACTGACTTGTCCCACAATCAGCTAAGAGTCACTGTAAACCTTCAAATGTTCTACTTCCAGCTCTTTGGCTATTCTGAGTCCTGCAAGCAGGGCTTTATACTCGGCCACATTGTTAGTGGCGGGAAAGTCGAAGCGTAACGCGTACTCCGCTACAACTCTTTCGGATTGATGAAGATTAAGCCCGCGCCTACTTCAGAAGAATTAGATGAACCATCCACATATAATGCCCAGAAGTTTTCAAGGAGATCAGCCTTTTCTTCTAGAGAGCCAGGGACAAGAACCTTTTGGTGCTCTGGTTCAGTCACATCCGAAATGGTGCATTCTACTACAAAATCGGCCAGTATTTAAGCTTTGATGGCTGGCCGAGGCTGAAAATGAATATCAAATTCGGTCAACTCAATTGGTCATTTTGCCATCCTTCCAAAAACATCAGGTTGGTGAAGAACTGTCTTGATGGGCTGATCAGTGAGGAGAGTAACGATATATCCCTAAAAATAAGATCGGAGCTTCCTGACTGTAACCAACAAGGCATAGGTTAGTTTTTCTAATTTGGTGTACCTTGTTTCTGCATCCCTCAGAACTCTACTTATATAGTAGATCGACTTCTGAACTTTAGCTTCTTCTCTGACCAATACGGCTCTGATAGCTGTGGAGGACACAACGAGGTACAAAAACAGCTCTTCTCCAAGTTCTAGTTTGGCTAGAAGTGGAGGCGAACTGAGATAGTTCTTCAATTCTTCGAGGGCCTGTTAGCACTTAGGGGTTTAGCCGAAGTTCTTAGGCCGTTTGAGTACTTAGAAGAAAGGCATGCAACACTCCGCCAATCTTGAGACGAAGCGATTCAGGGCCGCTACCTTGCCTGTGAGGCGTTGGACATCTTATATTGTTTTTGGTCCAGTTATTTCCTGGATAGCTTTGATCTTCTCTAAATTGGCTTCAATGCCACGACTCGATACCATGAATCTTAGGAACTTCCCTGAGGTTACTCCGAAAGCATATTTCATAGGATTCAGCTTCATCTTGTACTTTTAAAGGATTCTGAAGGTCTCCTCGAGATCAATAATGTGATTTGGTGAAGATCGGCTTTTGACAAGCATGTCGTCTACATAGACCTCCATGTTGCGGCCGATCTAGTTCTTGAAAATCTTATTTACCAAGCATTGATGGTTGCACCTACATTTTTAAGCCCAAAGGGCATGATCCTGTAACAATAAAGACCACGATCAGTAATAAAAACAGTCTTCTCCTCATCCTCTGGTGCCATCCGGACTTGATTATATTCAAAGAAGGCGTCCATGAAGATGAGGAGTTCATGGCCCAAAGTTGCATCCACCAGTTAGTCAATCATGGATAGGGAGTAGCTGTCTTTTGGACAAGCTACGTTCAAGTCGATGAAGTCTATGCACATCCTCCACTTGTCATTTGCCTTTTTGACGAGAACGACATTTGCAATTCAATCCGGATAAAGTACTTCTCGAATGAATCCAGCCTTAAAAAGCTTGTCGACCTTATCCATTATAGCCTTTTGCCTCTCTGATACAAAACTGCACTTTTTTCTGCTTTACTGGCCATCGTTTCAGGTCTATACCCAGGTGGTGTTCCATGATCTCTGCGTCAATCCCGGGCATGTCTACTGGCGCCCGACGAAAATATCAAGATTTTTTTGCAAGAATGTGATGAGTTATTTTTTGACTTCTTTCAGATTCTTGCCGATCTTCACAGTATATTCTTTATTCCTATTATTCAAAAGGATCTCTACAAGATCGTCGATGGGTTCTCTTTCCTCAGATAAGTCATCACGGGCATAAAGCCTATCCACCGAACAAGGATCTACCGGCTTTCCCCCTATAAGGCATATAGCAGTGCCGAGCTAGTGCTTGATCTTCTCTGACCTCCCCAACTCCATGCTCCATTAGGAACTTCATTTTCAAGTGGTAAGTCGAAACCATGACCCGGAGTGCATTCAAACCAGATCGACAAGGATCGCATTGTACGCAAAAGGGGCTTTGACTACTAAAAAATCGACTTGTACTTTAGATTGCTTTGGGTATAGGCCAGCTACTACAGGCAATGTTATTATTCCTTTCACTGGTACTACATCACCTATGAATCCTACTAATGGAGAGTTCATCGGTCCCATTCGACTATCAGGTATAGACATTTTAGAAAAATTATCATAAAATAAGACATCAGCAAAGTTTTCATTATCAATTAAAACACGGCGTACATCATAATCAGCAATATTTAAAGAAACTACAACCGCATCATTATATGAAAGCTGAACTCCCTGGGCGTCTTTTTTGGTGAAAATGATGGGTTCTTCAGTCCACTATTTTTTTGCCGACTCCGCCGGCTCACTACCCTCCTCTCGCTGATGTCCCCTAACGATAGTGTTGGTGATTCCAAGGAGAGGCCGATCTCCTTGTGGCTCATCTCGCCGAGATGGTTCAAACTGTGGCGGGGCTCTTAGTGATCTTCTCTTCATTCTGGCCGGCACCTTATGAACCGATCCAACCAACCTCTTCTAATTAATGCCTCGATCTCGTCCTGAAGCTGAATACACTCTTCAATGTCGTGAACATGGCCACGATGGTAGAGGCAGTACTTGTTAGGATTGCACTTGGCCGGATGAGTTCACATCCTTTCCGATCCTGACGGTTGCTTTCTTATTTTCATCAGCACCTGAGTCATTGAGGCATTCAAGAGAGCATAGTTGTTAAATCTTCTAGGAGAGTTCCGTCGAGTCCTTTGATCCGAACTTCCCTATGGACGAGCTCGAGGGGGGGTTCGAACTCGTCTGCGCTCGGATTCGAGAGCGCGGTCGAGCTTCACTCAATTTTTCTTTAGGTGCGGGCTTGCTAGATTCACCAGCTTGCCGCTCTCTTGCGACCTCATCATCCTTCAATTTGAAGACCTCCTCCGTCCGGACATAACCTTCAGTTCGGACTAACACATCAGCAAAATTCCTAAGATACTTCCTTTCTAAGGAGGAAAGAAGATCATTCTTCTGAAAACCATCTTTTAGTGCGGCCATGGCTACAAACTAGTCCAAGTTTCGAACCTCCAATGCAGCAGCATTGAAACGATTGACGTAGACTCGGATGGACTCTTCTTTTTTTTTGCTTTATATTGATGAGGAAGTCCGAACCTCGTCTTGGATGCCGGCTGCTTATGAAATAAGCCGCAAATAGATTGCTCATTTGGTCAAAAAAGATCGTACCCGACTTAAGGCTCGAGTACCAGTTTCTTACTGCTCCCTTCATGATAGATGGAAAAGCTCGGTACAGAATAGCGTCCAATACGCCATAAAGTAGCATCATCATTCGAAAGGTCTCAAGATGGTTAATCGGATCAAAAGTCCCATCATAACTCTCGAACTAAAAAAGCTTGAAGTTCGGTGAGATGGGCTCCTGCATGATTTTAGCAGAAAAAGAAGGATCGATGCAGATGTCATCATAAGGAGCTAGGGTGGCATGATGGAGTTCTTCAATCCACCAGTTCATGTCTTGTAGCTTTTAGTCGAGAGCATCATCTCGACTAAGGATCTCGGAGGGCCACCGACTGTAGATAGAGAAAGCATCCTTTGGAGAAGAATCATGATCGAAGCAGGGACTCCCTACTCTCTGCTTTCCTTTTTCGAGGGCAACGAGCCTGCTGACCTAAGTTGCCCTTCTTGGTGCCGATTCTTGAGGTATGGCTGGAGGTTTTCCAGCTGGGCCGTCGTCGAAGGCTGCTGCAAAGCCTGCACCATTTCGATGAGGCCCCAAACCTACTGCATCAACAAGTTGAACTACTCCAAATCCACCATGACCATCGGTGAAGGAGGTTGAGGAGCCGGTGATAGAGTCGGGACAAGCGGATCCGGCTTGAATCTGGCGACAGAAGCAGTAGACCGCCGGGTGGTTGTCTTCTGTAGGGGCATTTTTGAAGCAAAAGGAGACTAAACGAAAATGGATTCAAGAAATTAGGAGAGAAAAGAAGGCAGGCAGGATCGATTAGACACTCTTTTTAGAACAAGAGCTCAGAGTTCCTTCCTCTAGCGCCAATCCTATTGGTGCAGAAATCTATAAGAACGCCGGAGGTAGCTAGAGTTGAAAAGGCAAGACCACCACCGGGACCTGCAAAACAAAGTCCAAATCGGAGGTGGATGGCTACGACAGGATCCTCCGACGCTCAAGTCACTTCTCTGACCAACTAGAATGGAGTGCTCAAGAAATAGAAAAGCAGAGTAAAAGAAAGAAGAAGAAAGCTTAGAGAAAAACGTATCTAGAGGATCCTTTTTATTGATGGAGCGTGTAACAAACTAATGGTGACAGCCGTAACCATCTGATAGTGAACCGTTCAGGCCACGTGGAGTCTATTATGGGATGAGTTGTCGTCCATCGTGACTCGTAGGCGGTGGAAATCCCTCTGCTAGAGTTCGAACGTAAATCGAAGACTTTGGTGTATGTAATGAATTTATGATCGATCGAGTTTTGTTGGGGGGCAATGTTTGGTGGCTTTGAAAGATTCAAAAGCTTCCTGGGCCGCGCGCAAATAAGTGCCCCTTGAATCGAGATCCGAAGTTCTATGCTCCATCCCTCACAGAGCAATTGTTACGCATCAGCGATTTAATGTGGTTCCTTTGGATGGCTCTCGTCGTCAGGCACAGCAGGGATCAGGTAGATCCACGACTGAAAAGAGCGCTATCAGAAGGAGCGCGACTGGAGGAGCTCGTCCGCAAGGAGCATGACTGGAGGAGCTCGTCCGAAAGGACCGATCAGGAAGGAGCGTGACTGAAGAAGTTCGTCCGGAAGGGGTGCAATGGAAGAAATTTGTCCGAAAGGAGTGCGACCGAAGGAGTTCGTTCGAAGGGAACGTGATTGGAAGAGTTCGTCCGGAAGGAACGTAACTGGAGGAGTTCGTCCGGAAGGAGTGCAATGGATGTCCAAAGTAAGATGGTATTCTAAAGCAAAACCAAACTTTGTGCAATTTGAGATCGTTTTTGACTCACTCCCCTCAGAGATGAATACGACTGCTTGGTCATCTAAATCTCGAAAAATCTGTTCATTGGTTACAAGTTACAACAGCTTAACGTTCATAACCATATTGTAGTTTTATTCTCCTTCCCACAAGTTAGGATTTAGAAAAAGTAAAGCCAACGCAATAAGAATATCTTTGCTAAATAGAATAAGAAAGGTAATATCCAACTTAGGATTTCAAATGCCATTTTCTTCATAAGACATTGTTCTCTCTTTTCCATCACCACATCCCTAATCTTGCATTTGGTTGCACTCATGAGCAGAACGATGAATAGAATTGGAAAGATGGATGACCCTTATACATAGTTTGGTTCCAAAAATACTTAGAAAGCATAAATAAAAATGAGGGATTATCCATCCATCCTAGCCCATCAATTTATATCTACTCAAATTCGAAGAATGCAAGGAATGATAGATGAAGCATATATGAGAGATGGGTTTCAATATTGATAAAATTATCCCTCATTAATATTTTGATAAAATTATAATACTTATTCACTCGGACAAGAGACTCTAAAGATTATATATTTACATATTACACTATTTTTTAGTATAAATAAATATTATAAATCAATAATCATAATATTTTTTATGAAAAGATAGTTTAGTAAAAATATCATACAAATTTCATCATTCTTTTCATTCTTATTATACCAACCAAAGAAGGAAATCATTCGCATCTCTTCTATGTTTCACCAAACATGGTTGAATGGATGGAAGATCCATCCACACTCTCCTTCATCCATCCTTTCTCTTCTATCCATCCATCTTCTAACCCAGTCTTCGTACTAAATAGAGAGTTTCTTTAACCAAACATTATTAGTCAAACCATATCATTCTCTCTGGTGCTCTTCAAAATATGCTTGAAAGCATGCATGCATGCCCCTATGCAGAGCATGGGTGTGGATAGGTGCCACTTGTGCATGAACACAAGCACATGCTTTTTAGACTTCCAACAAGCCATAAAACTCTCATGACACCAAATTAGTCAAAAGCTGAATATGAATTCCAGCAACAATTTATAACAATGCACTTTATTTTTAATGTTCTATCTATATTATATAAAAAAATGAAAGTTTAAACTCAAGGAATATTCCCACATGATTATATCTATCAATTTTCCTACCAAAATTGCCCTCTCATATATTCTTAAAAAAAAAAAAACTTTATGTTACTTATCTTAACCTCTCTCAACGTACTCTCTCCACTCTCTCCCCATCTCCAATTGGATATCCCCTTTTCCTCCTATTTTTTCCTTGATCAGATATGTTCTCTAAGGACAATCCAACGAGGTTTCAAAACCAGAATAACATAAACTTTCAAAAAAGAAAAAATCTCCAATTTCCTTCATCAGATATGTTCCAATTAGAATTTTTTTGCAAGGATGATCCAATTAGATTTCAAAACCAAAATAACAAAAAAAAAAAAAAATTCCAAGATATGTGCCCTATCCCCGCCCC